>VYZT01043237.1:39856-122938 GCA_013400735.1 Pomatostomus ruficeps
TTTTTTGTGGGGGTGCCCTTTTGTTGTTTTAATATTTTTAAGTGAATAGCCTGCCACAACAGACACCTGGATTTTAAAACCCTACAAAACCATACATTTACTCCTTAAAACCATGACACCTGCTAAAAGATTTTTAGGATGACATTTCCGGAGAATACTTTTGCATGTTAAAGCCAGCCCTTGAAGAACCTGAAATTTTAAATAGGCTAGAAAGGTTTTGTTTGCTTTTTAAATAAAATTCATTATGGGAAAATATATTTGCACTCATCACACAGATACCACACAAATTTTTACCCTTTGCCTACGAGCCTTCTGGGCTCCACTGTCCATCTTCTCTACATGGAACTGTAATTCAGTGTACAAATTACAATGATACTTAAAACACTAGCATTTATGCTAAGTGTATGTAATCTTATGCTAAATTATATACTGATATAGACAATAAAAAGCAAATTTTAATGTCTGTTTTGTCTTTTAAAGCCCCATTGAAAATTAAATCATATTCTGCCTGAATTCATCGAGTAGCTATAGAGCAAAGCCCTTCCAAAGGTGATCTGTGGTGATCCCTTCACACCTGGCTGAAAAAGCTCCCTTTCGACATCACAAGCCTGCTGGTTCATTTTCCAGCTTTGAAGGGATGCACACATCTAAGGTTTGAATTTGCTCTGGAAAATCAACAACTAAACCACAAGAAATTCACCCCCACCAAAAAAAAAAAAAACCCAAAAAAAACCCACCAAAAAAACCAAACCAAAACAAAACAAAACAAAAAAAAACAAACAAACGAACAAAAAAAACAAAAAGGAGAACACCACAAAAACAAAACCCCAAAACTTATATTAAACTCAATGTGAAGAAGATAGAGATACACATGCTAGCATGGAAATGTTATTTGTTTAAGCAGTCCTGGGGATATTCCCATGTGTACAATCCTGTTCACTGAAGTGGTTTGGCAAACCAGGCAGTGCTTCCAGCATGGGAAGTCTGATATGGTTGTGTTTATACAGACAATTGCTGTGCAGAAATTCCTCATGGGTGCTAGAAAAGTCCTGTTTTCCTTGCAGTGGTGACTCTGGAATATCCAGAGATTAACAGAGTAACTGGCATTTATCCTCACAGAGCTGTTATTGAATCCTGGCTTACATCTCCTGCCCTTGCACAGAGTGGGATCAACAGGAATTTTTTTTTTTTTTACTTTCAAGGGAATCATCATCCCTCAGCCTGTGGAAGCCAATAAATCTCAGACAAACAGAGGCACACACACTTCTGTGCAGTGCACATAGCTATTTTCACATTCATATACATGATATCTGAAAAAAACATCAAAATGCTTGTTCCTGGCTTCCCCATAAAAGAAAACACTGTACTCTCGACATCAGAATTCCCCACACGGGAATTTGTTGGATCATACTTCCAAGGCAATGGTGCCTGTACTAAGGTATATTCTTCAAAACTAGGAGACAACACCGGGAAAAAAAGGCAGAAAATAAGAGTGCTTGTCTATTGAACTATTCCTGCAATCTTTTGGTGTTCACAAGTCATAAAAGCCATCACAACATGTTGACCAAAAGTTTCTCAACATACAAGTATGCAAAAAATTGTGGGTTTTTTCTTTTTTTAAGTGGTTTATTGCTGCGTTTTATTGGCATTTTAAACAGGAAGAGAAGTGGAAATTTTTTCTCCTGTAATAGCAATAGGAGGTTTCACTTGTTGTTAATGAGAAACATTATCTTACCAGAGAGATGAGTCTTCTCATTTTCATTTATATAGGAGATTGATTAACACTCAGCTAATTGGCACATGCAAATAAGGATTAGCTGAATTTGTTTTTCTTTACAGCTCAACAACTATAAATTACTTATTTAGATTAAAATCTGTTATTTTTTGAAGGTAATTATCTGCCTGTTGTCAAAAATAACACAGTAAAATATAGTACTAACTGTAATTTACACGTGTTTCAGAAATAGTTAATTAACTTTACTAAAAAAGTAAGCACAAAAAAACAGAGCTTCACAATATTGGAATCAGGTCTTCTAATGAGAAAATAAAGACGTGTTTTTTCCTAGTGAAGTGAGGTCAAATAAGTAGAGGATAACTTGAGATGCAGTCACACCTGAAACCATGAAGATTTCCAGCAGAAACCATCTGCAATAGAACTAGAAATAGGTAAGAATGCAGCCTGGCTTTCGAATCCCCACTCTACATAAAAGATAATTTTTCCCGCGGTGATTTATAAGGAAGGAAGATCTCCAGAGAGTTTTGCCTCCCACCCACCTGCCCTTCCCTGTTACTCGTGGCAAGGCCTGTTTTAGGGAACAGCTTGAGGATGACTGTGTGGCTGGATGGGGCAGGGCCGTTGTTTTCATGGCATTTTTTGTGGTTTGAAGCTCTTTTTTGGAAGTTTTGGGCTGAGTGAGAACAGGTGGTCAGAGGCGGGTGTTTGGCAGAGCAGTAGGACGAGAGCAGAGACCTCACAGCAGCAACTGTGTGTGGCTCAGCTCGTTTCAGGGCTCAGGAAACAATGCAGCCTGAGACGGAAACTGTTCCAGAAAAAACTTTCTCTTTGCTCTCTTCCTGCACTGTTACTGGAGGAGCTCATACGGATGCAAATAATGAGTTTTAATATTTATTACCTCACATAACCAAAGCAGCTAAATCATGTACATGACACTACGAAGATTCCAATTTATGTTATCATCTTCCAAGGTTTATCCTATCATGTATATTAAAATATTTTAGTGGAGCTTCTCATGCAGCACCAAGCAACAGACCAAAGCCAAATCCACCCAAGAGCTTACAAGACAATATTTAGAATTCAGAACAAGCACAGTAAAGCTACAGTGACCCATAGGGCAGCAGCTGGAACTGGAAAATGCAGCCTCTGGTATAGGATTTGAAGCTTTCTGTGAGATGTAGTTACCATCTCTCCAATTTTTCCTACAGCAAGTCCAGTGTACTCCAGCCCTGAAATTTATTAAGGTGGTTGAGTTTATCCACCAGACAGGGAGTGGTGACCATAATGAAACAATTACGGAACTTGACTCAGCCTATTTCCCTCACACTTAATTCAACCCTCCCTTCCCTTCTCAAATCCTAGAAAGCAGTATATCCTCTAAAATTAATCTTCACAGATTGCCTCTCTGGCTAGCAGGATTCGGAAAGCTGCCATGGGCACGCTGGCTGTCACAAACACAGCTGCTAAAATTGCACCCTGCACTTATCGATGCACACACACCCTGCACATCACCCCACAGAAAGCAGGAACCCCTTCATCTGCCCCTGAAGGCAGAGTTCATTCCTCACCCTCTCTGCCTCGAGGTGGAAGCTCCTCAGAAAACCAAGAGGGAGAAAACACTCTCAGAATGCTCTCTGGGTGTTTGTCCACTTTCTCTGCTTTGTATCCTATCTGGCCAGCTTGGTGATTTTTCTCTTTAATAGACAAGAATTGGATTATCCTGTCCCACTCCATGGGACAGAGCCCATCCAGAGCTAGCTGGGGAGTCTCTCTCCTTTCTTTCCCTCTAAAGCCCAGCAGGGATGAGATCAGATGGCCCCTGTCTGGTTGCACTCTGGATACCAGGAAGGTGTGCACAGAAGTGTCTGAGTTGTATCAAGGAGGAACCAGCCTGACTGTGGCCACACAGACTTTATTGACCACTTTCTCTCTAGTCCATGCAGGCTCTGTGCATGCACCCTGCACAAATTATTGCTATTCCATTAGGATACTCCAGGTAACTTGGCAAAAAACCCTGCTAAAATCAGGTTTAAGCAAGACAGCACCAAGATAATCAGTTTGAAATTCCTCTCAGGTCCAAACACATCACTGACATCTTGCAATCAAACTGAAATCTAATTGCAGTTCCTGAAACAGCTTCTGTGTTTCCTCCAGAGCTGAACACGATCATTCCCTACAGTGCTGTTGCCACAGTTTAAAGGCACTGTGTGATCATGTCACAAGATGAAGGTGTTACCTCCAAACAATAAAATATTGACACTGGGGCACATGCTCAAGAGCAGGGAACCTCCCACTCAACCTCTGGACAGAATCAACAACTGGCCAAGTTAAATTTAAAAATTTCTAAGTTACAAGTGTACAGGGCAGATCACAATCAAGCAAGCTCCACACCAAACAACTTGAAAAGGTTGCCAGGAATGCAGAAAAATTATGCACATTCTGCTTCAAGTCTGAAATAATTTAGAAGCTTTAACTAAAATGTCAGCATGTGTCAAGAAATATTAACTTGTATAATACTGCACCATTTTGCTTGCCAGATAATATTATCAAAACTTGGCATTCTAACTGCTTCATGCTTTCCTAAGTGTTCTTACATGACTACAATAACTCAGCATGATTGAAACAGCAGTAAATTTCCCCCCGTTTAATTTTCACTTTCCATTTTATTCCACAACTGCTATGAGCAGAGTTATATTTGGTTACAATACCAAAACTATCATGACTTAGATTAAGGGTTCTTGTTTTCAAATACCCAGGCTAAACTGGTCTTTAAGGAGTTGAACACTTCAGCACCCTTTTAATCAAATGGCTCATAATTCTACACCACTAACTTCTACACACATAATCTTATGTAAACCTTTGCATCCCCGTATGCCTTGAAAACTAAACAGTGACTCAACCGCTTTTTGAGGGTCTGAGTCCACGAGGACTTCGCTTTGACAAACGCCTATTAGCACATCTAAGTTATCAAAGGGACCAGCCCAAAGACCCTACAACATTTTTGGTGATTACTACAAGAATATTAAGATGGATTAGTGTCCTTTCCTTCAGCATAAACACAAGCCTGAGCCATCTGGGCCTTAAAACCTGGCAAAGAGTGGAAGGAATTGTATTTAGATTTAGCAAAGATGTTCCATAACACTGAGAATTTGTGAACTAGCTTTGATCTATGTTAATAGAATATAACAAAGATTTATTTTTTATTTTCTTTTCCCAACACCCCATAGAGGTGCCTGCAGTTTTATACCAGACAGTAAGAATGCCATACAGAATTTCCCCATACATTTGCAAACACCCACTGCATTTTTAATTGCACTTCATATGTTCCTTTCAATACCAGGTTTGAAATCTTTCCCTGCCTTGGAGACGACATGACTGGGAACTGGCAGAGCAGCAGTGAAGGCTGAAAGAAAGCTCTGTCCTAGCAGGCAGAACGGGATTACCATAAATACCTGAGGTACCGACACCGAACTCCTGGTGGTTACCAGGATGATCATTGATACATCACACACTTTAAACTTATTTGTAATTTATGTCTGTTTATCTGGGAACCTGAATCCTGTGCCTGCATTTCAGTTCTCATTAACTACTATAAATTAAATTAATAAATGGATTGTTAAGTTCAATAACTTGCTGGAAAACCCTTAGGACCACTAACCAGATATCAGGGTTTGCAACCTTTCCTAAGCCACTGGGAATAGAATACTAAATACCATTTTTATTATGTCTTGGTTGTTAGATATTTATCCAGCTTTAAAACAGTGACATTCTAAATTGTGATAGCAAGCCAGAAAAGCACAGCCAGACCCAGCTGCATTCAATCCACATTTAAAAAATATACAGACCTAAATTCAATTGATTTTTTAAAATATTTTTATTCTTCTTTCCAAAATGTATCGCATAATTAGATATTGTGTACTTTTTTTAATAGGAAATACAGCAAATTGATAGCCTGACACAGAAATCAATACATCATTATCTGAATTTTGCTTTCAAGCTACCAACAAAGAAGAAAAGACAGGAGATTAAGAAGGCAGAATTTCTTGCTGGCAGCATTTTATTTAGTGGTAGAGGCAAGGACAAGAAACCAGGGTTAGGAATTTCACAAATGGGGGTAGGTTGGGCTGTGCAGGCTGCTTCAAACCTATGGAAGCATCCTATACCCAGGGTTTCATTTTACCAGGCAGTGCATGGGACTTGGGTTGGAATGAGGTGATCTCTAAGCTCCCTTTCAACCCAAACCGTTATAAAATAACTAACCAGTAACCAGGGTGAGTTCTGAATTGGAAAGCCAAGCTAAATTCTCCTCACAGGAAATTCTGTGCTCAGATAATATCAGCCCTCTGTACCTTTTAGCATTAATGTGCAAGAAAAAGCAAAATTTTTACTAACAGAACCACTATAAGGAAACCTGGGAGGGAACCCACAAAAAAATAACTGCCCATACATAATTCTGGTTTGTCTCTTAAGTAAAAGTCACACGGAAATAAGGAAAATCCAAGCAGCTTGCTAGAATATGATCACAAGAAAGGGGAGGTGTGAATGTAAAATAAACTTTTGCAAAGAAAAAAGAAAATCACAGGGGAAAAACCAGACAAGTTTTGTATTCATGATTTCTAGAAGAAGTCACAGCTACATCCTTTTGTGCAGAGATCAGTCCGTACAGAGTGTGACCGTGCAGTATCTCAGCAAACTGCTCTCTGTAGTTTGGAATATGAAGGGAAGATGAATTTGGATCTTGGCATGCTTGGTAGGCAGCTCTGGATCCATGGGGCTGAGGGAAGAGACGCAGCTTGGAGACCTCTTCCCTTGATCTTTGTCACGCTTCTGCACAAATGGACCTGCTGCTTCTGTTCCTGCTGGTTTTACTCTGAATGTCAGTGAGACCCTTCCACCCTGCTCTCCTCACTGCTATTCCCCCACACACTGAATGTTTCTTGCCCAGTAGATGCAAAACAAAAAAAACCAAACATATATACACACACATATATATGCATTAATTTATGTCTAGCATTCAGCCATTACCTTAAGAAATCACCTACCACTGATTTTCATATTCTGCAGTTCACTCTGCACGCTGTTGTCAAGCCCCCATGTTAATGAAGCACCAGGCAGACCCACCTGAAATTCTGTGCTCAATTGAAAATGCAATTCCTTTTCTTTTTAATGTCTCTTTGTGTTGTTCCAGTGAAAAGGCTGACAACCATGATCTGGAAGAGTAAGAGCCTCTTGGAGCTCCTGGGCTCCAAACCCAGAAATGCTGAACCAGATTTCTGGTTACATCTGGTCAGAATTTATTTCACTTTTAAATTTCATTCTACTTTTTTTTTTTTTTAGCATCTTAATGTAAACATTCTCCCTGAAAGAGTGAAAACTACAGCTACAGCCCAGGAGGATGCATGGGTGAGGCTCAGACAGCTGCAAAGCTGAGCAAACACTGCTTGGGAGAGCTGCTGAAGAGCTGCCTGTGCAGTTCACAGGAGCAGCAGATTGCTGAACCTGCATCCTTACAAGCCATGAGACATTTTCCTGTGCCAGTAGATTTCCAAACAAGACAGATGTGAGTATGTAAATAGTTAATAGATCATGTCCCTTTTATAAAGGCAACTCATCTGACAATAATAAACAGAAACATGCAAACACAGCACATGAGAAAATGCCTGAAGATGGTCCAATTTACATTAAAGACAGATGTTCTGACCCTGAGCATATTGCCTTCCTAAGAATATTTTTTTTGTTTTATTCTGTCATACATACCTGTACATTTCACACAAAGTAAAAATAAGTAAATAAATAAATAAATCGAGAAAAAAAATATCTGGCATTACCTTTTATTTTTTTGTGCCTGAAACAGAAGGTGACTGTAAGGAGCTCAACACACTTCAGCTAAAGCTGGATGCTTCCAAGTTGTTTTGAATGTAAAGACAATGAGAATGCTGCCACAAACAAAATTTACATGGTCATTTTAATGGGGAGTTTTACTCTACTTATTTGCATTACCCATTTCTCTCACGCAAATAAGGGCTCTGATTTGCAAAAACCTTCAAACTCAAACATTTAGTTACAGACATATTTGGGGAGCCAGAGGGCGGGAAATAGGTCATTGGTTTTGCAAGCCCTTTATTTACATTTTAGTCAAATAACATGTTTGGATGGGGGTTGTTTGGTCAGTAGTGTCATTTCCCATCATCCCTGCCACGACACCACCCAGAGGGGAGGGAAGCATTTGTGTGTGCCCAAAGGCAGCCTGGGGGAGGCACTGAAACCAGGAATGTGGCACGGGTTGGATGCTCCCCCGTCCCCTCCCCCGGCAGGGCTCTGCCCTCACAAAAAGAGCTGGAGCAGAGTAGGGCGAGCAGCTGCTCCTGGTGGCATCAATTCCGGGCAGGAACTCCTTCTCCTGCCCCTCTGCTCCTTTCCCTTCCTCACAGCCCTTCACCCAGCCTGGATCCTGGGCCAGCTGCAGCTGGAGCCCCCTCCTCTGGCCCTCTTCCCAGGAAACTGGACTTCCTACAAAAATTCCCCTCACACTTTAAGTCTGACTGCAGCTCCTCTCTTGCCCCCTTCCCACTCATTGCACTCTGTAGCTGTAAGCAGAATGTGCCCCCACACAGCAAAACCAGTCTGTGGTCACTACCTCCCCCTCAGAACAGCTGAGATAATTAATAAGAGAATAAAGGTGTTTTCAGGCTACACAGCACAAAGTGTGTCACACCCCTCTGTGCCCAGAAAATACCCTTCGGGCTCTAGCACAACCAAAGGTTGGGTATGTGTGGTCTGAAGTTTTGTTTTCAGAGATAAAAAAGGAAGGGTTTTTAATCCCCCTGAGTGTACAGCACAGCCTGCTGCCCTGGGCGGCAACCCCAAGGAAATGTATGGTCCCAAAGAGAGATCCCGTGAATCCTAAGAACATTAATCCTATTTTTCCCCCACATCTGCAGTAATCTGACTGCATAGAAACTCAGTGTTGTTATGCCAGGTATCCTTCATGCACTGTAATTTTAATTCCTGCATGGGTTACCAGATAAAGTTTCCTCCAAAGTTTTTTTTTTCCTCCTTACAGAAAGACAAAGAATGTCATAAAAAGTTTTCACTTTCACTCCTTAAAACAGACTAGCAGAAATTAATGTTATCTGGGTATGTTGTGTGATTAAGTCTCAAACATCTTTTCAGATAAAAGGAGTTTATCACTTCACACTTTAGTAACAGCTGAGAGCACGAGCCTAAAGCTAAAAAAGTCGTCATCATGCCAACAAGAAAATGATCCAGAACCATCTTAGACAAATATCTTAATAAGGAAAGCAAAACTTTTGCCCTCTCGCTTCAGAAACAGAGATACACTAAATTACTCAGATCCTCATTAAAGATTTACTTAGGAGGAAGGAGGGGAAGTAAAGAACCAAGGCAAAAAGTTGCAGTGATTTTTCAAAGAAACTTCCAGCAGCAGATTAACGCCTAAGGAACATCAGCCTTCTCTCCCATCCAAGACACAGAAGGGCTGGTTCTGGGCTCTGGCTTGGATTTCACAGCTGACAAAAGACCCCACACAATTTCACCATTTCATGGGGATTGTCAGGAGCTCACCTGAGCCTAAACACTTCTGGTAGGGGACCAGCACTCAATATCTTGACCTAAACCAGGAGCAAGTCTTAAATTTTCTGTAAATACACCCAACAAATTTAAACATGCTAAGTACTTGAAAAGTTCTGAAGGGGGGGGATGGGGGGAGGGAACATGTAAATGAAATAAAATAGGGGGGGAAAAGCCTGAAATTTGCAAGTGATGGTTGTTTGAAGTGCAAGAACATCAGAAACCTGTGGTAGCATTACAGAGCCTGCCTGGCCAGGAGCCTGTCAGTGGAGAGGAAGCAAAAATATTTCAGCTATTGCACTGCTCCTGGTAAAAACTTCTTTTCCTGAGCAGAAATGCTGCTCATTCCAGCTGTGGAATCCCTCCCCAAAAACATCCCTTCAGCCCATTTTCAGCTTTGTTTAACGAACCAGCTTCATAGACTACATAGAAAATGTTCCTAATGCCACTCATGTTCAAGTCTTTTTGTTTTTTCTCATCCCTTCTGAAGCCATATGGCATATTTTGCGTAGGCCAAGGAGAAATCCATATGAAACACATGCAGTTACATAAATTGTGGTCAAAGACTTCCTGACATTGAGATCTATGAGGCTGTGGGATATTCTCCCAAAGGAAGTGGAGGAGACTCTAACAAGCGAGACCCTGAAAACGTGTCCTAGCAGGAGAGTGGCAGACATTAACTCTATATTAACTACAGGACCATTGCTTGGAGTAGCTACTCCCAGAATTTCAAGTTTGTCATGGTTACTCTCAATAGAAAGGCCAATTAAACACTGTAAAATCCAACAAAAGGCCATATAAATCTATTTGCATGGTTTCCTCAATCTTTAATAGGTTTTTGCAGCACAGGAACCAGATGTACTTTTATTGAACTGGGACCTTAAACATGGTGTAATCCATATGGCCAAAATAACTAGGTAATAACAGTGCATTTACTAGGGGACCATAATAATTATAGGATATTTCTCTTTATGACGTATAAGCAAAAGTTAACCACAAATGTAATTTATAAACTATTATTTTCATATATGAAATAAGCTACAGAGTAAGTGGCAGTGGGACTGCGCTAAAAGAAAGACATTTCAGGAAGAAAAGACATTGAGTACAACCGTAGCTGGATCCTGTTTTTCTCCCAACTGAACAGTAAGGAAGAGACGCCCCTCCAAGCACAGATCCCCTTCCTAGCCAGAGGGAGGGAAGGAAATCCTCACCTCCCAACATCATCCCTCCCCAAGGCTGGACCTACAGGAACCACTGCTGGAGTTCTGCAGCCCAAGTGCTTCCAGGTTTCAGCTCAAGGACTGCGAACTCCTGGCCATATCCAGGAAAGCCACACGCAGAGCTGCAGCCCTGGACTGTGTAACAGGGTCCTGAAAACTCCCCTCGTGCTCACATCCTCAGTGCAGACTGGAGCCTTTCAGGCAGTTGGTGCTTGGCCTCTCATTCCTTCACATTCTTAATAAAAATATTCCTAGCCACGCTTGCCTTGCTCCTCCCCAGACTCTTTTCCTTGCAGCTGCCCCAAATAGGTGTTTCCAGAAAAAGGAAAAATATCTCAACCTTGACTGCCATCCACTGCTATTATTTGTTGTGCAAATGACTGCAAAAATGGGGTTTGCCACTGGGTAAAATATTTACCCAACCAGTAAATGGTTGGGTAAATAACCCCCATGATTTTCTTGATTGCTTCAGCTAACATGACCCTTCAAGACAACTGTTCTAATGCAACTTTTCTAATACAAAAGTAACAGGACAATGTTTAAGCCTAATTGCACCATTCTTGATTTTGATGTAGACCAGAGTGTAACATAAGAGCAGTTTTTAGTGAAAACGAAAGTTTTTACTGAAGTTTTACCCTAGAGTAAAAGTACAAGTGCTGGGAAAGAGTTTCAATATTTCCAAACTTAACCTCTTTCCTCATGGAATAACCATACCCTTAACATGGATTGTCTCATGCTTCCCAGGATCCAATCCAATTCATCAAGGTTTTCTGTTTGCTTTTCAAATGATAACTAAAGGATTTTAGGGTTGAGGTTGTTTTATTGCTTGGGGGGGCTTCGGATTTTTTGCTCTTCATGAAACTCAGCAGCAAGGGATGTGAATTTATATCACCAGATTTGTTCCATTTGGAAAAGTACACCTGAAAAATCATTTGACAACTTCCAATGAATTCAGATTGAAATAATAAAACCAGCAAGTTAAGTTTCTCATCTGCCTTTGAAACAAGATCCCAGAAACATCTCAGGCTCTTTATCTCAAGAGTTCAGGTGTCCAAATTAGCCAAAGAACCACACTAAAACAAACCCCTAACTTCTTGTGAGGGTTTTATCTATGCAAAAATTGTATTAAATTGTTTTTTGATGCTTTCAGACTTAGTGATAGGTTAAAATGTTCTACTCCTTGCAGAGAGGAGCATGCACCGGAAACAAGGATTTTTCTATTGTAGAGGGGAGAATAAGGGGGAATTTAAAAAATTATTTCACTTTAGTTACATTAAATCAATTTATTGAATGAAGGATTACAAGAATGCTTTGCAGTACTAACAACTTCTCAGATGATCAACTTCTAACAAGTCTCTTCCAGTGAATTAGCACTATTCCCTTCCGAAAACCTCAGCTTAAAGCATATATAGTAGTCCTAAAAGGGGGAAAATGGTGTTAAATCCTCGATTTAGCCCTAGAGCAGAGGAGATGGCCAGAGACCAGCACAAAAACCTCATGGCAGATTGTGTGCCCAGCCACGAGGCAAAGTTGAGAGCCCAAGCAGAGTCCCACTGAGCTCCGCCACAATTTTTAAGACACAGATCCACACCCACCAGGCAGGGGCTGTGCTGGCTCCTGACCAGTCCAGCAGCAGCAACTTCATCACCTCAAAACGTGTCTGAGCTCAGCCTGAGCAGGTGCCTGCAGGTGAAAGTCTCTGCCCTCCCTCACCCATCACACAGCTCCTGCTCCTGGCAGCATCCAGGAACTGACTGTGCAGCCTTCCAAACAAGAGCCTGCCTCTCTGTCACCATTCAAAATCAATTCTGCAAAGAGCAAGCAGGCTTCATAAAGAACAGCTAATAATTAATTACACTCCAATGGTCTTCCAGCTAGCTCCCATACATCACGGGCTGTTGGATGCTTTTAATCAAAGTGCTTCATTATCATATAGCAATGTATCACTTTCTTTTTTCTTTTTCAAATAAAGGATGACATTTTTATAGCAGTAACCTTAAACTTTCCAGCCACACATCTTACTAAGAAACAAATGCCAAGAACAACTACAGATATTATAATAAACTATTCTTCCCTTTAGTAAATGAAGTGGCATCCATGCACCTTGGGGGTGTGGGGGGAGGAAGTAATGGCTACCATATCGTTTCAACAGAACAGCTGTGTGTGGAAGCAACTTTAAAATAATTTTTCTCCTGTCCCCATCCAGCCAGATGAGGTCCCTGTTCTATCAGCAGAGGGTGGTGCAATGCCACAAACCCAATGCTATTCTCCACATTCACCAACCTCATTCCATCCTGGACAAAAATGGTCAAGGTTTTCACATGCCTGCAAAGTGCTTTTCTGAGGGGGCACAGCACAGTCAAGAACACAAGACAAGAAACACAACTTGAAAATTTGGGTGGTGAGACAGCCACCAGTCATGAGGTACGAATCCTGTCTGCTCACCTGTGCCATTTATTTCTGCATTTCCTTCTGAAAAATAACCCAGAGTCCTTCCCCGACACGTTCAATATGTCACCAACAACTCTCCAAAATGCACAATAAATGCTGTTTCAATCAAGTCCCTCCTACAACGTTCCCAGCAGAGACCTTTCACCCTTCCCTACCTCCACAAATATCCCTTATCAAAGAGTAGGCCCAAAAAAATGCCTCACAGCATCATTTAGGTTGGAAAAGACCTCCAAGATCCTTCCCTGGACACACTCCAGCCCATCAATGTCTTTCTGGCTGTGAGGGGCCCAGAACTGGACACAGGATTCGAGGTGTGGCCTCACCCGTGTCCAGCACAGGTGACAATCACTGCCCTGCTCCTGCTGTCCCACCATTCCTGATCCAAGCCAGGATTCCATGGGCCTTCTTGGCCACCAGCACCCCCAGGTCCTTTTCCTGTGGGCAATTTTCCATAAAAATCTTTATAATGTGGTGGGGCTTTTTCACATTTATTTCTCTCCTGCTGTTAACCTATGTGTAGTTAATATGTATTTTTATGGGAATTATACATATTACGGAAACTTCATTTATTTTGAAACGTAGCAATAATCTGCTAACACTCTGCTAGGAAAATCAGTCACACATGACCAAACACCTCTAGCCTCTCTGTTCAGAAGTCAAGGCTAAATGGCACACAAAATTCATATTCCAAGACCACATGGCCAGTTTCATGTTCATCACACACTTCCAAACCTGTTTGGGCTCCTAATGACAAAAACTTCTCACCAGAATAAGCATGTGAAAGACAGCTTTAAAGATCCCAGACACCATGTAAAGTAAAACAAGTTTCAGACTAGACAGACAGGATTTATTTAAATAAAATAAGTGATACAGAAATCATTCAACTGTTGCACAATAGGACCTCCCCCATTTCTTTTTTGTGGGGACAGAAGGCAAATACCGTTTTTCTACCCAGAACACCACATGGGTTAAAAACTATGCTCTGAAGGCCGGTTTTTACCAAATTGATGCACAGCTTCAAACCTTTCTCTAAATCATGCAGCCTTTGTGGCATGGTCAGTGACTGCTCCTGCAACAAGGGTGTTCAGAGGTGCCATGGAGCAGAAAATTGAGATACTGTCTTTATCAATTCCCAAAATTTCAGATATGTTAGAATAAATCAGGAAGAAACCCCTCCACCAAGTATTTGTATGGAAATTGATGGCTTCCTTCAACGAGCAATGCTTCACGAGGAAAACCAAACAACTCCCATTTCCAAAGTATTTTAAATAGTGTAGGTCAAGATGCCTTTCCCCTCTCACATAACCTTCCTCTGGGACTGAGCAGGGAGAGGATGGAAGTTTCTGTAGCACCACCCACTGTTGCTAGCACTTGGCCCCAGTTCTTGGCTACTTGTGGTAGCAGAGTGGGCATTGGCAGTGTTCAGGAGCAATCAAGATGTAAAATAAAGAGAGGTATTTTAAGGAAGATTTCTGGTCTTCTCTGTCTACTGTGAAAGGAACTTTAAACTGTCCCTGTAGCCACTAAGTTATTTTTACATAAATGGGAATAGAAAGGTAAGGAAAAAATAGGCTACTGCTGAAACAGTGGGACTAAAATTAATGTGCTGAAAACACACACATTTTTACCTTTCATCTTAACAAAAAAAATATAGTGTTACCATACAAGCCAACTTGAAAATCTGGGCTATTTTCAATTAGCTCAATCACATATCTTGTCTTACAAGCAATTGTTATCTGGGTTCTGATAGTATTTGGTACTCAGACTTTTGTTTCTGGCATGTTTATAAAATCCAGCTTCCAACAGCCATTCAGAAATCTGTTTTCCAATGAGATATATTCAGGTAACAATGAACAATTCAGCTCCAATTCCTCAAGCTGCAGTGTCCAAGTGCTGGGGAACTGGAACGTGGTGCAGCTGGACGAAACAAACATTGTAGGTCCCTTCTAACTGAAAATATTCCATTTCTAAACAGCATCCCTACCCTCCAACAGAAGGATGGGCTGCAGGGAGTGCTGTCCATGGTCACAGTTGGCTCTTGGGAAATAACGACAGGAGTTCTCTCCCTACAAAAGCAGGGATATGGAGAACAGCCTTTCCTTACGCACACACCCTTTTCATCCAGCATTGAAACACTGAATTGTCTCATGAGCTGCCATTTCTCACCACGGTGACTCCAGCTGATGGTGCCAAGCTCACCGAGGAGGTGAGGTGGATCCTTTTCTTCTGCAGAAACAAGAAACAAACCCTTGCCCTCCAATGTTGAGTCCTAGACAGCTGTGCCCCCTCCGCACTGACAGAAATGGAGAGAAATGTTCACTTCCTGCCACACAAACACGGTTATGTGACGAAGCAGCTGGCAAGAGATGACTCGTGTGAAGGAAGGCTCCTATGACAGGCTAAATCCCCAAGTTTTGGCTGCTGGAAGCCTCCTCCAGACGTGCTTCACACCTGCCAGCTCATGCAGTCAATGCCTGTCCCCTGATCCACAGATCGATCGTGCCCGTGCAAGAGCCTACAGACTTGGGATTTAACTCCTTGTCGTGGTCACTTCACTGACAGCCCCTGGGTTCTGAACAGCACTTGGCAACCCTTGAAACGCCATAAGCACCTTTGGATTCTCTCGTTGCAAATATTTAAAAGTTAAAGAAGGTTTAGACAGTGTCCTGGGGCACACTCAGTGTGAAATGCCAGCCTGGGCAATTCCAAGAATGCTCACAGCAGCCCAGGTTCATTTGCTGACAGGCTCTCAGACATTTCCACCCTAGGCAGGAGTGTGTCCATGGGGTATAACTCACCTCCTGAAAATTCCCTCCTTCAGATCTGATATCTGCCAATTGAGAGATGTCATTGTTCAAAACAACAAGCCTAAAGAGGTAGAAGGCAGGGGAATAATTCTGAATCACGAGTATGAAGTTACTGCCACAAACGAAAGGTCATTTCACCAATTATCTCCTGCACATATTTTGTATTAAATCCTGCATTATTAGGTTCACCAGGCTTTCTTGTGATTGTTATAGGGAGAACTGAATATTTAAGTAGAGCAAAAGGTTAAATTATAAGTCATTGAAAAACTATGATGATGGATTTCAGTTTAATAAGCGGTGACATAAGGAATAAAATATATATGCATATATATATATATATAAAGTAAATATACTGTGCTTAATTGATTGAAAGAGCCTATTCTAGGTGCTCTCCCACTCATGCAAGAAAAGGAGCATCAGGAAAGGTTTCAAGTCAGATTAAGCACTATCCCCTGCAGTGATTAGGCCCTCCATAGCAAGGCACTTTAAAAGAGTTTAATTTCCTTTATGATTTAACATTCTGACTGATCAACCTTTTCTAATTCCACTGTGTTAATATTAAACCACCTCCATTTCCAAATTCTGATACTGAACAGGTCATATTTAAAGCAAGCTTTTGTTTTGGGGTTTTTTCCTCTCCCCTTCCCCACTTCTTTCAGACCAGGTCCCGGATTTTGGGGAGGAGCTCGAGGGCATCAGGTCCCCCTCACCTGTGAGTGCTGTTGGCTGGGTGGGGTCCAGGCTGGAGCCCAAGCACAGAGCCCTGGGCTGGCACTGACAGAGACAGATGCCTCTCCGGAGCTGTGCAGATGGCACCAGCAAGGCAGCTCTGGCTCCTCCAACCGGGGGATGTTATCCCAGGAAGAAGCGTCTCCGAGCAGAGATAAAAGAGCAGGGGGGAAGGTATCAGCTTGCCTATCAAGGGGGAGAGATCTGGAGGCAGATTGAAGAGCAGAGGATAACAAAATTCGAGTGTTCTAAAAGCAACGATCTGGCCCAGAGGGCTGAAATCTGGGGAAGTGATAAGGAGCTATAATGGAGTCTATCAGGAGAAGCAGCAGCCTGGCATGCAGGAAAACTTGCTTGGATATCTCTACAGCAACCCCAGGAGCAGGGGAGAGAGGCAGGAATAAACAGGAACTCTAACACTTGAACCAGCACTAAAAGAGATTTTCCTGGGCCAACTCTACAGCTGAGCATCATTCACTCTAAGAAGAAAGCACCAATTTATTACATTACATTCCAAGAGTAATTCAATGTGAAATGATGAAAAAAGACAAAAAAAAGGGAAAAAGCCCCCCCAAGGGTGATGTCATTATAGGCATTTCACTATCACTAGATCTAAAGCACCTCAGAAAAGAAGCCACTGATGCATAGGGCAGAGAACTTCATTGAGGAATGTTGATATAGCAGCACAGAGCCCCACTGACCACTTGGAATTGGGTGGGATAAGCTTCAGATAACATCCACTACTCCTTCTCCAAGAAAAAAAGGAAAATTTAGAGAAAGTACTAGAGGGGAGTTATTTCTGTTCCAATCCTGACTAACCAGAGAATAGAAGTGAAGCAATTGAGAATTTGACATATGGGAGTAATAAATAACACTGTGGATTAAAGCAGTCAAAAAAAAATAAAAAAGCATGTGTATATACATACAGAATTATTTTAAGCAAAACAGCTTTTCTTCTGATAGAGAGGAACAGAATGCATAGCAAGACCATCACGGCTGTGCCAGAGAGAGGCACTTGAAAACAGAAAGAAACATAAATCGTATGTCAAAAACAAGTTTACATGACTGAGGAATACAAAAGAACCAACATTAATCACAGTGCATTAAAGACAAGACACAAAAGCTAACTAGAAAGGGACAAAATGCATCAGGAACAAATTGGTTCACATGGAACAAGAGGAAACAAAGGAAAGCAAGACCTTGTTCCTAAAGAGAAGATGATGCTTTTACTCCCTTGGGTAAAGACTTCACCAAAAGGGGAAGTGTCCCCATCCTCCCAGGGTAACTAATGGGAGAGCAGACCAAGGGTTTCATTTTCCTCCCTCAGAAGGTCTTTGAAAGGATAAATGGAGAGGTACTTCTCTGCAGTTCTGCAGTGCCTCCTTGATCTCCATGGGAAGTTCTCCAGTGCTGGGGGATAATTAGGGAATTGCACGCTGCTGGGATCAGTGGGAGCACACAGTTCTGTCTGTAGTGCTTACAAAGTGGTAGCTTGGCTCCAGTAAAACCTAAATTAGGGCAGCATTCCCCTATCATTATCTTTGACTTATCTGGGAAACCAAGTGGCAGAGAGGGAACATTTAACTGCCCTCTCCAATCCAGCTGTGTTGGCACAACTGACAAGGATGCAGAGCAGTCGGGGCCAGAGCCCAAACCCTGCTCACCTCAATCACACAGAATGTGCGCATCTGGAACACAAAGAACAATTTAAACAGTAATGGGAGCTACATGACAACCAGGAACAGGTCTTGAAAACAAGCTGCTCCTACAGACCATGTGAAAAAGCACATTTTGGGGCAGCAGAAGCTGCCTTTAATCTTGTGTCGCACTGATGCGTTGTGGTGATACACTGCACATCCAACAAACATTACAGGAGGATTTGTGAAAATGCTCCTTAAAATTTAAACAAACAAACTTGTTGGAAAATTAAACTGATGGAGAATTTCTCTATATTAACACTGGCTTAAACCAGTTTTCATAGAAGAAGTAGACTAGGAAATACTAAATGGAGTTTATGTTTTCAACATGCTTAACAGTGCTCATGGCATGAGCAATGTCAGGAACGCACCAGAACCAAGTTTTGAACAATTCAAGGCTTAATAAATGTTACATTTTAAACGGTTGTTATTGAAATTGTACCTATAGTCTTCACATTGAATGAGTTTTCCATTACTTGGGGAAAAAAACCCTATTTCATTGGAGCTGTAGCTCACAAACCCCAGTTCCAAAAGTTTAACAACTGAAAATGGCTGGATATTGTATGATCCCAAGTAGTTACACAAGGAGAGGATCCAAAGGACTTGGGCTCAATGAAAGAGGCCGAAGACGTAAATCAGATGATTTCCACCTTGTAGGGCAGGTGGTCTACACATTTAAGGGCAGAGAAGCTTTCATTTGCATCAAAAGCCCTGAAAACACATCTTGGGAAGGAACAGCACAGAAAACCAAGGAGCAGCCAAGGATCAGATCAGTCAGACATCCATCACAGATGACTTCTGTGTATTGGATTGCTCTCTGGTGCACTACTTTTTTTCAAGTTTCCTCTGCCTTTGTAGTTTGATCAATCTTACTTCAAGATCTCCTAGAAACCAAGCAGGAGGTGCTGCTGCTGTAAACCACAATTAGGCACCAGAGTGGCGACACAGGGGAATTGGCTGTCATTATTTGATCTCTAATGATTTTCAATGCTGCTTTGCTGTAGCAATAATTTGCATTCTTATTAAGATGAATTAAGATCCTCATGTTGTATCATAACAAACCCCATTAATACAAAGCAGCTTGGGAGCTTTATCAGTGATATGCATTTTCACCTAAAGCCCAACATCCTTGCACTAAAAGGTTTTTAATGTTGTTACCTGTCTACATTTTCACTGCATCAACTCAACAGATCCTTTCGATGGTTTCTCTATGTGTTATAAAGTATTTCATGTACGTTTTGCTCAGCACAAATGTTGTGTCAATACTGCCCTTGTACTGTTTCTGGCTTTCACAGCCAGAGATAACACAGTGCATTAACACACTCCACTGGGTTTAGTTTAACAGCTGAGCAAGGCAAAGATAACCATTTATAAAACTTGATATGATGCTGGATCCATTTGGACCAGGACCAGGCATAGATGCTCTGTGTAATGGGGAATAGGAGACATTCTCTCTACCCCCACACACTCTTACTTTGACTTGGGAACATTATATAATTTTAAATACACTCCCTTCAAGTAGCCTGATGGAGAAACTTCCTCTCTAAAAAGCAGGAAGCTATTTTTCAAAGGCTACCTTTTAATTTTGAAAGAGACTGCATTCAAGCCAGAAGATCAGCTACCAATATTTTTTAAGTGATCTGAAGCATGATAAGCTTAGCCAGCAATAGAAAACCCATACAATCTATCCACCATTGTCTGAGGGTTAATATAGTTATACCAAGCCTATTACTTCTGAGCCTCCTAATGAAAAATGTTCTATTTAACAAAGTGAACATCAACATCCTGAAGAGGTTCTTCTGCTATCTGTCTTCTACCTTTAATTTTAATTAAGAAAACAAATGGACAGTAAATTTGAAGCAAAGAATCAACATTAATCTCTAAATCAAAACGATTTACATTGAGATTACAATTAATCATATGCATGAAATATCTTATTTAATAGGGTGATGCCCTCAGTTACTTTGTTTAATCACTAAAACAATTCAATCTCCAAAATTAGAATTTGGAACCATTCCAAACATAACCCATTAAGATTATCAATCCAGCAAGAACAGCGACACTGAACCTCTGAAAAATAAACTCCTCAAAACTTTTTTTATTCCTGCAGTGAGGAATGTAAAGTGGGCCCAGACAGAGCAAATCTCAATTAAAAATAGGGGTAATGCAACATCTAAACAAGCAGATGACTCCAGGACATTCGCACTTAAACTTGTTGGTGGCATCAATGCCCATTCAAACAAAGGCCACCAGGCCTGATTTTAACCTTGAATAAACAAATCAGCTCCACAAAATTACTGGATTTACCTCCAGTTACACCAAATGCGGGTTTGGTTAATTAATAAAGACAATATTCTGCCAACAGCCCTAATAAAGAGCAGAGAGGACACAATCCTAGCTCTGCAGCTGGAATCAGCAGCTGCCACGTGAGATACTGCACAGAGATCGCTTCTTGGCCCAGATGCACACAGGCTATCACCAAAATGTACCAGGTACACCAGTGATGGCTTCTGCACCTGGCTAAGCCTTTTAGTCAGGTTCAACATGTAAAAACGTCCCTTCAGCCACCTTATTCATGCAGAGTTACCACAATCACAGTCTACACCCTCCTGTTGTTAGGGAGAATCCCACATCCCTCACAAGAATCTCCTATTGTCCTCAGAAACGGGTGGAGGCAGGATTTGAGCAGGCAAACCAAAGCAGGCAGCTTTGATTTGATTTAGCCTGGCCATAATATTTCAGCCAGCACATCAAAACATGGCTGGAACAGGTTGTGGAAACATGAATTTACACACACACACACACACATCTTTTACCTCCAGCCAAATGTCATAAGTCTTGAGACGCTGCCTCAGCAAGATTAACACAAGACTATTCATTATGGAATCAATAAGCCTGGCCTCTCACGGGCTCTTCTCCTCTTGCCCCACTTAGTTTTCCACTCTGTGGCAGGGTGGATTTATTTAAGGGATAAAAGTCTTCTTAACTGAAGACTGCCCAATGATTTCTGTTCTTATCTTGTATTCTAGCATTATGTCTCCAAAATTGAAAAAAAAAAAAAAAAATTAGCATCGAAGGAAATCAAGAAGAAACTGGGTCATGGTTCTCTGGACACCCCAAAGCATGTTTGTGTACCTCTGTGTCACATCTTCACAGAGAAGAGCAGTCACATTCTGCTTTTGTACTTAAACGACACTTCTCATCTAAAAAATCATTTTTCAAGTAGATTTTCCTCGCTTCACATGCTCAGAGTCACCCTGCCAGCAGAGGAGAACAAGTCCTTCTGGCTCCCTGCCCCCTGTGTGTGCCAAATCCCCTCCAGTGGCACCTCAGCCACCTTCTCCTTTTCTTCCTTGCACGGCTCCAGCCTCCCACTGCTCTGCAAATCCGCCGGCAGAGCCAGCAAAGCAAAAAGCACCCCCAGCTCCAAAGCCAGAGGTGCACTGAGACCCACCCCAGCACATCCCCACCTTCCACAAAGGCCACCAAGATCCCCTAATCCACCTGGGCTGGGGACAACCCCAACAACAAAAGACAACAAAATTTACCATTACTTTACAAAGTAACTTAACCAGCAGCCCAGAAGTAGGAAGAAACATCACTCCTTCCTCTCATCCTCAGGAAAATACAAATTTACCCATTAGATCAAGGTTCTTCTTCCTAAAAGCTTCTTGAAGAAAAATTATACTTTGATATCACACAACTCTCTCTGGCAGTTCTTTCTGGGAAGATGACACATGCCACATAATAAGGGTTAGAGTTGGGACTGTTCCTTAACCACCTTTCTCATTTGGTGACAAACATTATTTTGTTACCTCCAGGGACACTAAAGGCTTGCATTTTCCTGGATTGCTGATGTGTGTGCACAAAGTACCTGCAGTAAATGCTAAAATGGGACAAGCTACTGGAGGGGGCACCATTTTATTTTAAAAATAAGTAAGTTCTCAGCTTGTCTTCTTGACACATCAACTCCTGTGTTGCCTTCAGGCAAGAAATAAAGAATATTAACCAACAAATCAAGTAAACACATTTTGTGTGCTGCTTTTGGAGTGCAATGTGATAATGGGTTTCCTAAATAATTCTTGCTTTTGCTGGAGCCAAACCAAAAGAAGGATAAATACAGCAGCAGCCCATCTCACCTTTTCTGAGCATGCACAGTGATTGAAAGGGACTCAGGAGCAAATAAAAATCCATGGGGAAAAACTCAGCAAGACAACACAAACACCTGAAAACAGGCGTGGTGACAATAAGGTGACTCTCCAGCAGGAGTATCCTCCCCAGAAGTCCTTGTGCCCCTGGAAGCTGTGCCAGCTGTAGCTCTCTGGGGTAAGGACGAGGCACTGCCACTGAGCCCATGGTCAGCCGGAGGAGACCCAGCCAGCCACTGCCACCCCACACAGCCCCCAGGGCTGGGGAGGCCTCATTGATCCCATAAATAGGGAAATGGAACACCTCGTGCTGGGGGAAACCGATCCTTCTCGCTGGCAGCGCCGATGCTGAGGAGAGTGATTAATGGAGAAGAATTGATCCTCCCAGCCCTTGTCAGGCGGCCAAACTGCTGCCTCAGACAAAGAGGTCTATGTGGAATGCTACCAGGCAGTCACTCACATCATGCCACAGCTTATAATGCCTCCCCATACCTTCCCCCTTCCTTTTTAACAGCTACTTTTGTGCTGAACAACCTCTTTTTCCACACATTTTGAAGACTGACAGTGGAGAAACATCCCTGAGGTATGGCAGCCTTATCCACCCAGCTGCCCCCAGAGCACGTCTGACTTTCTCTCAGAAACAAGGCCATGAAAAGTTTTCAGAAAAATTCAGAGGAGTCCAGGCCAAAGAAACTCTTCCAAAGAATAGAGGCAGATGGAGGGAAGCTTCCTTATCAAGACAGTGTTAGTCAAGATGAAAAGGAACAGGAGAGAGGATGTGCAGAGCTTTCAGGGCTGAAGTGTGCTGTGTCAAAACCAAGCTTGGACTAGACACAACGAAGTATTATTGCTGCATTTTGGCAGTATGCGTAACATCCATGAATTTATTTTTTTTTTCCGATCTCAATACATTTTTTCCTGAATTAATTCCGCAGCGTGGTGAGGCAGGAGAGTCGCATCAATCCCTCCGTGAAGAGCAGGAGCACACCTCTCCTTCAGCTTTGACCCTCAAATCTCATTAATTGCAGCAGCATCCTCAGGGCCCGATGTTTGCACACGACGTTCCCGAAAGGAGAAGGGAGGGAGGGAGAGGAGAGGAGCGCACCCCACGCGAACAGACTGCTCGAGCTGGCTCCCTTCCACCCCCACCCTCCCTCAGAGTCCCCAGGGCAAAGCTCTGCTAACAGAAAGGGGCTTTGCAAACAGCACGTGAGATAAGCACGGCAGCACACGCTGCTTTTGGCATCTGTTCATCATTAGAGATAACCTCACCTGGATGGCTGGGGAAATAGCCCACCTGGTTTTTTTAAAAATAGGCTTCATCTCTTCTCTCACAGCAATCTGCCTGCGCTGAGTGATGCTTTAAAAATATACCGAGACATGGTGCTAACACTGAAGCATTTCCTTACCCAGCCGGGCAGGGATAAGATCTGCATCTCACAAAAGGCCAACATATGGTCCTGATAGCTCCCTGATTATGTCAACATTTATTAGTTAAGTAAAAATCACCAGCCTTCTTTAAAGGAAGGAGCCCAGATGCCTGCAATTAATATTTCTCCACTCCACCGAAGAAACTGCAATGCAATTCCTAATGTCCCTACTTGAAAAGGCTCAAAACTCACAAATTATGTCATTAGAAACTGCAATGGGGTAACAAGAGGTTCGGTGTAATGTATTTTCATTAGCTGAGGCTAATTGGAGCCAAATGAGTAAAACAATGCAGGGGAGGGCAAAGCAACAGAAATCCTCGGGTCTTTAGGAGCCGATATAAATGAGGGTAATCAGCGGAGTGTGCAGAATACAGCGTGTTCAATTAATACAAACGGGAGAGCAGTCAACTGCGGGGCACCCGCGGGAGCTGCTGGGCACCACATGGCTCCTTGTGTGTGCAAACCCCAGCAGGATGGAAACCCGGGCCAGGGAGAGAGCTCGGGTCTGAGGGACACCCAAAAAACAGGATTAGGGGGTGGAAACCCCCACAAGAGGGGTATCTGAGCAGGGAAAGCAGCATGGACCTCAAGAGGAGATGGAAGAAGGGGAGGAGATGGCTGCCTGTGCAAGGGACACCCAAAACTAGGATTAGGGGGTTAAACGCCCCAAAAATCACCACAGGAGGGAAATCTGAGCAGGGAAAGCATCACGGACCTCAAGAGGAGATAGCTGCATGTTTGAGGGAAACCCAAAAGAACAGGATTAGGGGGTTAAAACCCTCACAAATTCCCATGGGGGGAAATCTGAGCAGGGCAACCAGCACAGACCTCGAGAGGAGATGGAAAAAGGGGAGGAGATGGCTGCCTGTCACGTTAGAGGACAGGCAGTGGTGGCAGCTCTACCCTTGGCAGCTCCAACACTCGCCACCTGCACACACAGATATTTTGTGGGGGTGGATTCTCTGATCCATCCTCCTCCATCTTTTCATCCCGTCAGTTTAATTGTTACAGTAATCACAGTAAATTGATTTTGCAATTTAGCTTTCAGACCCTTCCGTAGCGAGAACAACCAACCTTGCCTTTCACTTGAATCTTCTTCTCAATAAGATCAAGGCTGCTGTCCCTCAATTTTCTCCTCTTTTAGAAGAGAGGATAATGATGAGCTCCCTCTTGAGCATTTGCTTCTGGTCCAATCTGTGGCAGAGCATTAATTTTTTTTTTTTTATTCCCATTAGGCAAATGCCCTTTTTAATATTATGTTTCGGGACTTAAGGCTTTAGAGATGATGTTATTTTGTAGCTCAAAAGCCACAAAATGCCTATGCTTTCTCAGGTTACTGGCATGTTTATACAATTCTTGATACACTTTTATTTGCCTTTCCAAAGAGGAATTGCCAAGAAATCTATTCTTGTTCTCCAAGAACAAAGCTCGGAGATTCACATACCTGTAAACACTGAAGTTTACTGTACAAACCCCACTGAATTTATGCAAATTGTAGGAAAGCTTAGCGAGCTATCACTCACAGCCACAGATGCCCTGCCTCTTTTTCATATTCTGGAAAATAATAATAAGATTCTGCATCCATTAATAAAATTGCAATTTCATGATCAAGTCTGCACTGACTAACCTTGTCTTTCATCACTTCCCATCAATAAGTGATGCTCTGGTGACTTAAGCAGTGTATGATAAAGGTGTTTTCAGTCAAAGACCAATTTTATCTTAAAGCAATTAATTCATTTCTGGTTTAGCATTTGATATACAGGTTTAGACAGGGTCTTAGCCTTAATTCCAAGATTCCCCTCCCTCCTTATTCTCTCCCAGAAGAAAACTGTTTGACTATTCATTTTTCACTATTTCACTGACGAAATCTGAGGGAAAAGACGGAAGTTAAATACTAGGAAGGTCAAAAAGCTTTATCATTATCAAAGTGAAGATGAGGCAGCATTTCCTTCTGTGCCCTACTACCCTGATTCTGTCTGAAGATTAGGGCAGACAGCAAATTACACAGCAGCTGTCCTTGCAATACAGCCCCAATCATAAAATAGCCAAACATATAAGGTGACACATCAGGGAGGGTTTAGGAAAGAGTTGCCTACAGAAGTGAAGAGTTAAAGCAATTATGAGTCCTAAGTTGTGCAAAATTACAGATGAGCAGCTGAACATTCATACCCATGAGCTGTTAAAATATATTCCAAGTTCCTGAAGTTTGCCTAGACATTCTTCTCTTAGCTTGGTTTGCTGGTCCCAGAAATCCGTCTATGTATATCAAATTCAAAAAAAAGTTACTACTGCAAAATCAAACAGCCCTAATCCTGCAACAAATTTTTGAAAGAGGCTTGAGGCTGCATCATCCTTTAAAACCCAAGTAGAGGCCAACTTTAGACCCTGCCACTGCTGAATCCAAAATAAGTACACAAAATGCACTGCAAAAAAAAAAAAAAAACAAGTTGAAAAAATTAATCCAAGTAATCCAAGTTTTACAGGCAGCAATTGCTGGTATTATTTTATTCATTCTGCACCAGCCCAACTGTGTTGAGAGACATGATTTTTTTGCTGTCCTGTGTAATTGAAATAGAATTAGTTATAATGCAGACCATGCAAATAACCTGAAATAAGTGAAATTGCAGGTCTGGGCTGACCAAGATTGTTGGCAGTACAGCCAATGATCAACTCCTTGGATCCCTTACAGATGCTACAAAAGAAGTTTGACTTAGGTTTAAATTATTTTTTTTCTGGAAAAGAACCACATTCCAGGGATATTTCCCTGTGAAATATTGGAGGAAGAAAAAGAGATTACTGATGTCCATGTTTTTGGTCCTGAAATTGTTGGCTTGCCACTAAAATCAAAATAATTGTCCTCCCTTCCACCCGCAGTGGCATATGACAAGGAGAAACTTGAAGGAAGAATCTACAGATCTACAAGGAGAGGCAAAAGCTGTTTTTAAACCTAGAGAAGAATCTGTAAGGGTAAGACAAAAACCTCAACACTTATTTGAGATTAAATCCTGGTCCCTATTAAGACAATGGGAGAATTTTCAACAAGTCTATAGACTGGTCTCTTCTGCTTTATTATATTCCTCCCCCCATTTTTATGTAACTAAACATAATAAAGGTTAAAAGAACAAAAACCTGAAGCATTCCTGTAAAACAGCCCTCCCCTAAAGAAAAAACTTCAAAACCATACTCAGTTAGAATAGTATTCCCCCGCAAAATAGTATGAATAAGTAAAGCAACAGTTAAAAATGCCTGCGTGAAAACTTTCATGTGGAGAAACTCTGGTGACATTTATTTCCATTTTAGAAATTAATCAGGATTAGTATTTCTATTAATAAATATATATTCTGAGATAAGAATAATTTTCCAGAAGATGGCAGGACAAACACAAGCCTAAAGGTGTTATTCCCAAGCACAGCATCCAAACCACCTTCCAAACCACCCTCCAAGTCAAATCCTATGGATTCTGCTATTTTAGCCATATTTTGCTTTGACATAAAAGAGTGGGAGAAGGGATAGGGGGATGGTCAGTGAGAACAAGCTGCACATTTTCCAGCACATATTTGTAAACACATGATCTTAAAAATATCTCAGCTGAGTCCCTACTACGAAAGTCCTAAAGGATCGGCTGAAGGTCAGGAGCCAGGCAGATTTCAGCCACAGAAGCAACTGGCAAACAGAAGACCAACAATTCAGGTTTGCCAGACAAACAGAACTTAGAGAAAAATACGTTTTCCCACATGACGGGGGAAAGTGTGTTGTGTGTAAAACCTGGCTCGACTTTTACTATATAGGTCAGAGTATGTAGGGCAGGCGACTTGTGAGGCAGATCCCTGTGACACCAGCCACAAGCTACCTGCAGCAACTCATTTTTCCAGCAGCCAGCCCATCCCAAAGGTTTCTCTGATAGATTGCTTAGGTTAAACTTCTGTACGCAGCTGAATGGTCATGTTTGGGCATCGGTGTCCAAACGCTCCCTGTTTCCCACCAGCCTTGGTTTTGTCCTTGTCCTACATTGTCTTTGGCATGAAGGGAAAAGGAAATAGTGGCTTCCAATGACAATTACAGAAGGTGGCACAGGAACTGAAAATTACCCTCTCGAGCCCGGATGTCAGCCATAGAAACAAGAGCTAACCCAGTGGCCTGCCCATCAATACCAGCACAACAGGGGGCTTGTAATTTTATTTTATTTTCCTTGAAAAAATAAAGCTCAAAACACTACTGCTAAACCCGCAGAGCCTTGTGGCTGTAACAGAAGAATATTTTATGTTCCATTTTACAATATCAGCACTTCAACAGGACAAAACCATCTGTGAGCATTTCCACTGCACCACAGACAGAGAAACCCACAGGACACTTTCCAGTTTCATCTCCCAGCCAAAGAAGAGGATGAAGATCCCCCAGCTGATGTTGATTTGCCAGACTCCCAGCTGAGGGTCCCCCTCCACAGTGCCTGGCTGAGCAGATTAGCAGGACACCAGCACGTGTTTCTCTGCAGATGCTCTTTAATTCCCAAGCAGGCGCTGCAGCAGAGGAAGGCCTTTCGGGATCTCTCAGGCTTTTGGCACTCCTCACATGCCCTTCTTTGCCAGTGGACACGGAGACCCAAGGAGGCTGTGCTGTTCCCCAGCAAAAAGGGTTAGGAGGTGCCAAATATCCTTGTTCTGCTCATCACTCAAGAGTCCTGCATTATTTCCAAAGAGGAATATTTATTCTCTCTCTCCACTCCCTGAAAATTACGTCAATCCTTCACCTTCACACACCCCAAAAGAAAAACAGCTCTGCCACATGCCCTCCGAAAACTGTGTTATCCACAGTCCGTTGCTTTGCTTTGGCATATTTAGGATTTCCCCCAGAGAACCAAGTCTTCTCCAGGGGCAGGGGGAGAACCTCAATCACCAGGATATCCCGAACAAACAGCGTGGCTTTCACAGCTCCATGGAGTCACAGAGGAAGCAGCGCTGCTGGCATCACAGGCATGAAGAAAGCCTCAACAGAAAGTCACAGACAGGAGTAAGGCTTGGGGTTTGTTCTCACCTCGTTGCCACTGAAGTGTTGATGAATTTGCACGTCATTCCTCTGCTTTAAGCATTAAGCAGCAGATAAAGGACAGCTCGGTTTCTAACTGCCCTGTAAGCATGCAAGTTTCAATTCCGATTTCTCTTTTAAAACAAGAAGTGTCTCTCTGTCCTGCCTGTGTTTAAAAAGGAGATTGATTTGCTCTTGAACAATACCACTTGTAATTACAGTTACGCAGAGAGCGGATAAATTAGGGTATGGGAGCAGGAGAGAGCACCAGGACTTTTTGAAGACACTTATCAGAGACCAAGCATCAGTCATTGAGGTTTTTCAGAAGGATCACCAGCTGTGTTAAAGCACTAACACAAACAGAGACTATATTCATTTCCAAAAAAAAAAAAACAACAGGTAACCAAAAAAAATTCCTCAAACTCACCAACACTATGACAAAAGCAGAAAACCTAGCAGCCACCAAATCCATTTTTGCCTTTTGCCACCAAACCTTTATTGCATTCAAAAGCACCACCTTTACTATCATTACTCTGAGGCACGTATCTCTCGCACCTCAGATGTCCCCAATTCAGATCACTTTAAAGAACAGTATTTTGTGTTTAGGATACACTAGAATTAAGACTTCAAGAAAGAGATTAATTTCTAAATAACTTCAGAATACCTTGGCTCAGGGACACTGGCCTCCCACAGACACAGGGAGAACAAAAGCTGCTGCAGCTGTTGGTTGCCAGGTGTCTTCTCTTCTGAGATAATTTTCAGCATGACCATGAAACAACTTCATCCCTCAATCCAGCACCATCAACAGCTTATTGTGCTACACTTTTAATTATTGCTCCAATACCCCGCCACAAACAAATTCAAGTTCTAAAAATGACCAAACAGGCTCCTAGCAATAACCTCTCTCTCCCTGGCCATTATTGCTGTCATCATATCAGTTCTGGATACCAGACCCAGCTGGACACCTGAAGGAGCAGCTCTCACAGGCTCTGGTGGTGGCTACTGGGCCACGCAGAAATGTTCTCCACCACCCACTGCTTTACCCCCCCAGTCTCTATCTTCCACTCACACAAACCACATGGGAGGAGATTTTTATGCCACCTGAAGTGAGACCTGTGCTGTAAGACAGAGTTGTCTGAGAGTTCATGCACTGCTGTTCTTAACTCTGTTATTTTTATCACTGCCATCAGATACTGTTATAAAACATTACAGAATTGAGAAAGGAACTTCCACCAACCTTCTCTGCACCAGGGCCAACCACAGGGGTCCTTCTGCTGGGGAAGAGCTCACTCCCCTCAGGCAGGGAATCTTCCAAAAATTCCCAGTAAGCCTCAAAGTAAAACCCCCTTCTGCTCCAGAAGCCAGGCAGAGCTTAACCCTCCTTGCTGCCTAATTTTTATATTACACTCCCATCAGACCTTGCTATTGACAAGTCAGCTGTGATTAAACACCCATGACTGCACAAACCAGGACACTCCACAAAACACCCATTAGTGGATTAGCATACACAGGTGACTTTGCCATCTCAGCTGCACATTACAAACATTGAGTAATCGGGGTTTCCTAAACTGCCTTCACCTGGCTCCCTCCTACCTCTTCCCCCGCCTCTTGCTTGCCTGCAGGGAAACTCCTTCCTCTCCCGGCTGTGAAAAATCTGTATTCTGCCCTACCCACACCTTACTCGCTCCCTCATCTTCTCTTTTCCTTTTTTCACCCTCAGGCATCCTTGTTCCAATTAAAAGCCCCAGATAGAGCAGCTGGAAGATGCCTAAATATCCTAATGAACAGCGAGATGCAGCAAAAGAGATATTTAAGGCTGCACAAGGAGGTGAGCAGCACAGGGGGAAGGAAATGTGAGTGACAGAAATAGGGTAAGGCATGTTTGCCTAAAAGTGAGGACAGCAGAGAGCTACACAAGGAAAGAATAAGGAGAAAAGAATTGAGCCCATTAACATTTGTCTTTTCTTATCAAGAAGGTTTCAGGTGTGGGAAGTTCTCTTCTTACAGGCTGCCCGTGGAGACACAGCACCTGTGGCAAAGACCAGAAGCTGATGCTGACAGATATTTAAAATGCACTGAAATTCAATATCTCTGGTTTCTTTCCCTATAAATTTCCAGATATCCACAGAATTGAAGGGAGATGTGGATAAAATTCACTTTGTATTCCAGAAAGAAGAAATTATACAGTAAACACCAAAGTTTCAAAATAAGTTTCTTTATGTCTGTTCAGGACAACTTAAAAAATTACAATAGAAATTTCAAGGAGAGAATAACCAATTTAATTAGAAGTCAATGCATGCATGAAATCACATTGTAATTGTGATTCACACCATTCTGTGTTTCACTTCACAGAATCACAGAATGGTTTGGGTTGGAAGGGACCTTAAAGCCCATCCAGCTCCACCCCTGCCATAGGCAGGGACACCTTCCACTGTCCCAGGCTGCTCCAAGCCCTGTCCAGCCTGGCCTTGGACACTGCCAGGGATCCAGGGGCAGCCACAGCTGCTCTGGGCACCCTGTGCCAGGGCCTCCCCACCCTCACAAGGAATTCCTTCCCAATATCCCACCTAAATCTCTCTTATTTTAGTTTAAAACCACTTCCCCTTGTCCTATCACTTTCTGCTCATGCAAAAGTCCATCTCCCTCTTTCCTGTAAGCCCCCTTTAGGCATTGGAAAGGGCTCTGAGGTTTTCATGTCTGCAATTTCCACTGCCCAGGGGCAGCACCTTGCACTTCTTTTGTCACCTTCACTAATTTATGAATGTATTTTAAAGCAACCATTATAAAGTTTCTAAGAAAAGTGAAGTTCTCAAAAAGCCTTTCAAGCAAGATGATGAGGAAGCTCTGCTGCACCAGCTCCAGCCTGATAACCTGATGGAATTGACTGTACAACAAAATACAGAGATCCACAGATAAAAAGGAGTTCACCTGATGATACCAGATCCCTAGGGCCCCCGAGCAGGTTCTAAAGGGGTGAATCAGTCTCACCCTTGCTCATGCTGCAGTAGTCCTGCACTGTCAGGTGCACCGTGAGAGTCCACCACGGACTGTATTTCTTCCCTGGAGACACAACTTTTCCAGGAAAATTTCAAGGTTCCTGTGAGATGTTGCAGGCACCAGAGACCTCAGGTGGGAATTTGCAATATGCTTTTGATACCCAGTGCCTGATTGTCTGGTTTGGGGTAAGAAAGGTGAGACCAAGTGGTGCCTTTCTCTCTTTAACTTTCTTTCACAAAGGTATGATTTGGTTTCCTAGAAAAATCTGGGAATTTGGCATAGGACAGTCTCCAAAGACAGCCACAATGCAGACAGGGACCGCAGAGCAGCACCTACCTTGTTTGCACAGTGCAATGCTGATTAAAAACCAACCTGTAGGATGGCCATGCTAGGAGTTACTCGTGTTTTGCTGGTGATGGGGAACAAAAAAAGCATTGTGGTAAAAGTGGCTCAATAAATTACGTGCAGCAGAGTTAACGCAGGTGTGCTTTCTTGGCCGGGGACTTACATGGAGCAGGCAAGGGACTCGAGCAGTGACTCCGAGGCAGGGAAATTTGAGATCAGAGGTGCTGCCTTCAGCAGAAAACTGATTATTTGGAATTAATGTTAATAAATCTAGCTCTCTTTTCCTATATCCACTCCCCCTTCTCCCAGCCCTGCCACAAAGGCTCCCTGCACGCTGCTGGCCGATTACAGTACCCAGCATCAAACCAACTCCTTCCCCTTCCTTTGTGTCACCTACTGCCACTGCTACAGAACCTCTGTGTCTCTTGCGTGGCTGACATGCCAGCCAGAGCCAGAATCTTCACTCGGCAGGAATTTCCATGTGAAAGGGATATTTTGAAGAAAGCCCGTGGGCCAGAGCCAAGGTGAAAGCTCCTCACTCCCTCCAGCAAATGCTGCTTTTCCGGTGTGAAAGTGTTAAGCCACTGCCCTCCCAGCCACTGTTCCCATGGATTTGTCCCAGGTTGGGGCCTGTCAGGGTCACAGCAGGAGTAGGAAGAGGGTTTTTCAGTGGGACGGGGATCGCCAACAGCACAAACATTGTTTCTGCACAAAGGAAACAAACTTCAGCCCGAGGTTTTGGCCGGCAGCACATCCCCAATGCAAACAGCCCTGGGTCCCATTGCTCTAGGAAGGGTGACTGTGGCTAGCAGGGAGAGGAATAACCCCAGGCAGGGGCTGGCAGCTAAATCCAGGTCCCCGAAAACGAGGAGCAAAGTACCCATTTTTAACAGCTACCCCCCGAAGTGAACTGCCGGGGGGTGAAGCTGGGTGGTTTTAGGTTTTACTTAAATTTTTCAGATCAAGACTAGGGTGCCTTCCCTGCATCACAAGTTATGACAGACCTGAGCAAGAGGGCGGGCGGAGGAGGGCACGGTGTCCGCGACCCATCCCGCGGATCTCGTCCCCTCTTGCCGCGGCACGGCCGGGCTCCCTTTCCTGCCTTTCCTGCCTTTTTTCGAGAATCCTGCCACCGCGGGGCAAGAGCTCCGCGACGCGGCCGCTGCGCGCACTGCGGATGGAGCGGGGCGGGGGCTCGGTCCGCTCCTCCCGAGCCTCCCAACACGGGCTCGCTGCTCTGACCCTCCTTATGGCTCGGGTTTTACGGCTCGGGTCACTAAATCCCGGGTAAGCATCACCCTGAGCGGAGGGGACCACTCCCTTCTCCATCCCACTCTCTCCGAGCCACCCCTCGCGTTCACCGAATTTCTTATCCCAGCTTTAACGCTCCCATTGAAGTTTTGTAATCCTGCTTGTTTTATTTCAATTGCACTAGAAAGCTCTCTTCTAGAAAGAGGTTCCTGCCTGTAAAAGAAATGCGATTGTCACAAGCGTTCTGCGGGCTGTTACTTTTCCTGTCCTCAGAGCGAATGTCTGACACTGTTCTGTGCTGCTGGCCATGAACTGTGGGTGGCAGTGCACTGGCCCTGAAAGAGTTTCTCAATTACCTGTAATGTGTGTAATTTTGAGCTGTCTCCCTGCTGTCGCCGAAACTGCGGGAAAACAAAAACTCTCCTACATTTTTAGAGCTAAGAGAATTGAGGCATTACTTCAATCTGGCCAGGATGTGCAACAGAAATCATCTCATCCACACATAGCCCGGGTTGTACAGAGGAAATCATTGCGTCACACATCAATTTTACCAGATTTTTCACATACTTATACAGTCAAAACGCATAGAAATTCATTGTTTCCATGTTCATTGGTCCCAAGTTACACAGTTCTCAGTATTTGTTTTCCTATTGGTTATCGATCTTTTTGCCTTCGATGTTAATTAGGTTCTCATTCCTTGGATTTTTATCAGAGTTTTCCGGACCAGGTGTCTCTGACCGTGCCGGGGGCAGCGTCTGGGGTTGACATTCATTAATGTCCATTAATGGTCCTTATCTTTTGTGTATCTCCTGTGCTACTCCCAGGCTGTCGAGATGTTCAGCTCATCAGGCCTGGAGTGGTGAAACAGTCCTTTGAAAAGAAACCTAAAATTCCCTTCCCCCGGGGCAAAGGTGAACAAAACCCCTGACTAAAGTTAAATAAAAATATTTTAAAATTGGTATCATTTCCAACACTTCTTCTTAATACTAAGGGACTCCTGCTTGTAGGGTTTTTCCTTACTGACAGGCCGGAGCAAACGGAGTATCCCACACGGAAACGCTGCTAGTACCTCACACACCCTGGCAGCATTAAATCTGCCAGATGGGAGGCAATCCCACCAATACTCTATACAGCACTCAGGGATAACACATTCCATGTAGAAATGCAGATTTCCCCCCCGTGACCCCTGGAATCCCATGCCCTGTGCCTATTCCTGCTCTGCACCCTCTGCCTCCACTCTCCAGCAAGCACCCAGCTGCTCCTCAGCCCCCAGTTCCTCTGCATCCTGTCCCCTTCACCCCATCAGCCCCGGGAGTCACCAGAGGACCCCTTATCTCTGTGATGAACTCTGGAAATGCCTTTTGTCTCTAACAGCTCATCGCCCTGCCCCTCACCTGCTGAGATCAGCTGCTTTCCTACTGGGAAAAAAGAATAAAAAATGAACCCTGGGGATAATGAGGAGTTCTGAAAGCTTTCACGTTCCCAAAATAAATAAATAAAGGGAAGGAGGAAGGGAGAATTGCGTGCTTCTTTTGATTAATTCTCTTTTTTCCCACCCCCAAAGGGCATGCAGTAAATAAAATGAAGTCCAGTCCTGACACACACCAACCTTGACTGTCTGTTTATAGACCGTGTGAGTGCCAATATTCCAGCGGGACTGTGCCGAACGAATCTGTCAGGGAATCAGAGCACATGTTGCAGAGTGTGAAGGTACATGCTTCACATTAAAAACAAATCCTTCAGAAAGTGCAGAATACCCTAAATCTACATCTGCCACGCTGGTTATTCCTGTTGCGCTCTTACAATTCATCCTGAATTTTATTTTCCACATCTTGCAAGTGTTAGATCTGTAAAACAGCATTGTAGGTACAGCTGTTGTGACGTTCAGCTCTGAATAACTATGTAGCTGAATGCTAGCTGGAATTCTGATTTTTACCTCTGAATATTTCCCCATCTTTTGGAAGCTGCCCCGTTTGAGAAAACCATCTCTTCTGCTTATGATCACTGGTATCACCACATTCCAGGGTGAGGTGGGGGTGCCATTTTTTCTGGGTCTCACTCAGCCCAGCTCTGGCACCACCTTTTCCTAATTGCCTCAATTCCTCAGCACCAACTCCGTGTGCAGCTGCTTTTGCTTCTGTATTGCCATTACCGTGGCCCCAAGAGCCACATTCAGTGCCCCTGATGCCACAGTCATTGAAAACAATGTCAAGGAGCAGAAAGAAGCCTAGTAAATCACTCTTTTTTTTTTTAATTAATTCTTCATTGACTTCACCACCTCCTGACCAAAGAAGCAGACCTGAGGAGGGTCTGTGCTGTACAGCAATTTGCAGTGGAGATTTTGAGCAAGGTCTTTGATCACACCAGAATTCAGTTGTCTGTATTACCAGGCAAATACAACACAGGAACCTGCCCAGTTCTGAGACATGGTTTAGTATCAGCTGACGACCCTATTGATTTATTTTGTGTTTTTCATAATGAGTTATAGCTATATTATAGAGTTGCCTGCACTGGATTGCAGTTTGATTTTCCGAGTGCCATTTCTCAGATGTGAGATTTTTATAAAAGCTTCCCTCACAACAAAGCCATGAACTTTTCATCATCCTAACAGAACAGTGCTGCAAGTTTGTATCTGCAGTTCAACAACAAATGAAAACCTTTTTTTTTTTCATCTGCACATCCATGAACAGAGGTTGGATCACTGCAAAAGAGGCCAGTTTGCTCCCTCTGATCCCATTTTTCCTTGCAGGTGGACGAGAAGAACACTGACTATTTCTCCTCTGCTCCTACACATCAACACTGCTGGAAGCTCTCACCTTTCTCTGGTTGGGCTTTGCCAATAAAAATAAAACAAAACATTTTAGCTCAGTGTTCCTAACTCACAGCTCTTCCTACAGGACTTTGCCTGAAAAATCTGTTTCCTCAGCAAACAGTTCATCCCTTTCCCATCCTTCAGCTGGAGCTAACACCAGCCAAAGGCATTGGCACGACTTTGCCAGGTCTGAGTTGTGTCTCTGCAGACTGTACAGTGTCCTGACACAAAACAAAGCTTAAAAAAAGGGGGGAAAAAACCAACAAGAAGAAGAAAACCCTACCACACTCCTCCTACATGTTATGGATTCCAAACCTTGGCTCACGTGTCGATTTAAAAATAGGGGGGAAAGGCACAGGGAAGGAAGTGCAGGAGAATATTTTTTCCCTGATTTCTCAAAACCGAGGTCCTCAGTGCTTGCTGGAGTTTTTTATATGACTGCATGTTCTCCTCGTGTGTTTGTCACCAGCAGAAAAACCTCCCTGGCCCCTGCATTTCCCAGAGCTCAGAGCAGAGGGGACCCCTCGTCCTCACGTGGGTCACTGTCCCCTCACAATTACTCTCTCACTTGGTTTCCTTCAGGACATTTAGAGTGACCAACACACTGAACAAGCCCTGGGTGCACACAGAAAACATCCCTAATTCTGCTCAGGAACAGGAACAGAGCTTCTTGTTTGATCCCAAATCTTCCCTTCAAGGAAACACAGAGGCAATGGTGCTGTCAGGGATGAATCGCCAACCCCGGGACAAAGTTTTGTGAATAACTATTTGGGAATGGCACAAAATTAGAAGAAGAAAGTGACTTGATCAATGTGAAATATTATTTTAGCTGGAAAGGAAAAGGGACACTTCTGTCTGTACATTAAATAGGAGAACAAATGCATTCAGGTGCAACCTTTGCTACAAGCAAGACAACAATCCCCAGCATTGCTCCAAGAGAAAACTTCCCTTCCCTTCCACTCACCTCAGGTTTTGGGAGACACATCTGGATTTAAAAGGGAAAAAAAAAAGAAGAAAAAAAAAGAAGAACCCTAATGAGCTTGCAATATTCAACCTGGCATTGTTCCTTGAGGGTATTTTCTAGTGTGCACTCAGTAGCTGAGAAAATACTGACAAGACATTCTCTCAAGGGGTCAAAACTGCTTTAGTGGCACTTTACAAAAATCAAGGGACTTACTTTGGCAAAGGGTTTACTACAACATCCAGTCTACATAAAACACTTCTCAGAGCATTAACTTGGCGCAATTTAACTTAGCAAACTTGAAGCCCATTTGATGTTAAGTTACTCAAAATGTTCCAAGAAGAGGGAATTAGAAGAGGAAGGAAGAAAGAAAGACAGGAAAAGACATAGAAAAGCACACAGGCCACACTTACATTCAAAGAAAAGAATGCAAGGATTTGAAATTAAAGCATCCCGAATACCTTTCAGGAGCACACAGTTCATCTGATAACTTTTACCTGCAGAGATCAAACTACACACAAAAAATAGTTACAAAGAGAAATACAATCCAGCAGCCCTTCAATTTTGACCTGGGATCTGAAGCCATACTTTTCTGGCCCAATTTTACTCCTGTTTAAAAAGTGGAATACCACAAAAAGCATATCAACAAACAACTAGATCCAGGATTTCCCTGGTTAAGAATAGACATTGAATATGTTTTGTCTAAATTTTTCTGTTTAAACTGTTATTTGGACTGGGAGAAGGGGAACAACCTTCCAGGAGCACCATTTCCCTTTTGCATGTTGAAAATGTTGGGGATTTTCCAGCCTGGACTGCGTTACTATCTTGTTGGGACACTGGGAGCAGAAGCAATCTGCAAGTGAAGCGAGGAGCTCAGAATTTCAAAGTGAAAGGGTGAGAACTAGAAGATAAAAGAAGCAAAACTAATTTTAAGCCCATTCCCTAATTTGCAATGCTCCAGTTACTGTGAGCAGATATAGAAATACAAAGGCTCTGGTTCTCTCCAGCCCTGCCCAGCACGCAGGAGGCCACGGGAAGCACACGGGGAGACAGGATATCTGCTTTCTGAGGAAAAGTCCACATTTAGGGCACTCCAAGGGAATCAGACACAAGGAACTGTCCCAGGTAACTGCACCACCTCCGTGCAAATGAAACATGGCATGGTTACTAATTAAATTAACATATTTATACAATGTTTATGGCTTCCAGCACATGAGAAGTCACAGCTGACCTCATGCAAGCAAGAGGCAGGACACTTCTGCTCAGCAACTTCCTGCACGTGGAGTCACAAGTCCCAGAAACACATTTTAGGAGAAGCAGACGGTTTTACCTCTTCCCAGGTCCCGTGGAGGACAGGGGGGTAGTTTTTTTCAAAGGGCTGCAGAGCTCTCTCTTTGTGCCACGGGAGTCATCCCCAGACCAGCTTCTCCCGGTGGAACATACAGACAGATATTTTTCATGGCAGAGTTTAAAAAACATTCTATCCATCATGCTTAGCAGTGTAAGCCTGCTGCCAGAGTTTGTCAGCTATAGCCTGAAAGCATCCAAGTTTTTCAGGTTGGAATCCAAGCTCTCTGCTCCATGTGTAAAAGCTTTAGGGCAGACACAGTGTTTGCACTTGCAGTGCAAAACTGCAGGTGGGTGGGTTTCTCCTCTGATGCAAAAACTCCTAAGAGTGCTTGAATTAGGATGTTTTAACATGGTATTTTTATGATCTAGAGGTTTTACTGTCACCAATGACACTGCTCATGCTTCCCAGCCAGCATGAGCTGGGAAGCATGAGCAGTGTCATTGGTGACAGTAAAGGGGTGGAGCAGGAGCTGCCTTGTCAGTGACAAACCGGCCCTTCTGGGCTCCTACAAAACCTGGCAGATCCAGAACACAATCCCAGTCTGGGTCAATAACGTGGAACACCAACCAACCCTGAAATTCAGCTCACCTGGGGAAGAATTTGCCCTTCTGTTGCTCTGGAAGCCCTTGTCCTTGCTGTTAAACCCTCACTGACCTCAGAGTAAACTGTGCAATGCCCTCCTGCTTCCAGAAGAGTCCCTTCCCTTTATGTCTGGGGGAAGCAGATGCTGGAGACAGCTGGAAGGAGACTTTTATGGTTATTGCAATGTCATCTGGGCCGTGGTATCACTCGGATATTGACCAGTTTGTGTCACCAACACAAGTTTTAATGTAGAAATGGGTCTGCAGGCAGCCAGGGGAGCCCAGAGCACCCCAGCCGTGTTTCAAGGGAGGGGCAGCTGCAAGGGGCTGGCAATGCCCTGGAAGGTGCAGGAGACCCGTGGAAGGGGACATTGCTGGGGCACAGCTGGAAGGAGACACTCCATGGCAAAGAGGAGGCAGGGACAACCCTGAGGAATCACAGCAAAGCCACGCTGGGCCAAGTGACATCCCTGAGGGACTGCAATTCCCTGATCCCCAGAGCAGGGCAGGGGTGCTCCCAAGGGACTGAGGGCAACGCCCAGAAAAGCAAAGGATGAGACCAGGAAAGTGTTTGACTGAAGCTGACTCCAGGGAAGGGAGAGAAATGGAGGTTCCCTGAGTTCTTAATTTGTTTTCTCTATTCTCATCCCTCAAATCAGCAATTGGAACTTTGTTTTAATTGTCAGTAAATGCAGCCACATAAAAGTTCCTCAGGTCAAGCCAGTGTTGCTGCTAGGGATGCAGACCCTGCCATCAACACCCTTTGCAACAGCCCATGCAGAGAGCTCATGGTTTGGTCACCATCAGGATGTTCCAGATGTGACAAAATGGAAAATTGAATTGTAAAGTGAAAATACTAAGATCCTTTTTAGTGTTGTAAGATGTATTTCTAATGGCAGCATTTAAAGAGTTTGTATCTCATAAACTGATGTTTCTAATTTCAGAGAAAAAGAATGACTGCTCATCTGAGCCTTTCAGATGCACATCAGCCAGCAAGTAATTGAAGACAAAGTGTTTTTCTGTAATAAACCTTCATAATGAAGCACCAGAGGAAAATCCTAAAGTTCAACTCAATACATCACACTAATCTGCAGAATGGGATTTTCCTGCCACTAATCTTGTTAGAGCTGGGGCACTGTGCAAATACATCTAAACACATAATTACCAAAGAGATATTAAACGGATCGATTTATTTCAATAAAAAATGCAAACTTTGAGGAGAATTCATTAATACCCAAAATCCAGCCAGGCAATAAATAACACTAATGAACTGAGAAAAAGGAATAGATGAACAAGTACTGACATGATGTCATGCTTATTGCTGTTAAAGAGGAGCTGACAATTACTCCATTTGAAATATAAATCCTGTAAGGGAAATGCTAGAAAGTGAGAGAATGACTTGTTAAAAATATGTATGTACATATATACACACACATTTTAAGAAGGCATTAGGATGAAAACTAATTTAATTTAGTCCTAAGGAGGCCATATTACCATTTTCATCACCCGTAAGCTGTGTTTACATTAGCAAACAGTGCTGTGCAACAGGAGCATGAAACAGCTGTTGCTGAGACGCTGCCAGCACAGCAACTCTGAATGTGCTGGGGGGTTGCTGCCAGCCAGCTCCAGGGTGGTCCTGCAGCCTGAGTGCCTCACAGAGAGCCGGGTTCCCTGGCCACAGCATCTCCCCGATCCAGTTTTGTCGCAAGGGAACTCCGCAGTGAATGCTCTGTGATGTGAGTCAGAACACAGTGGATGTGGGTGTGGCAGCAAACGCAGCATTTCCTCCAAAAGCAGCCTCCTGTGTGGCACTGCAACGTTCCCTGCAGCACTCAGGGCACTGTCAAGGGCTCCCTCGAGGACAAAGCAGCCAGGCACAGCAGAACCCTCAGTGCAACACCCACCCAAATGACCCAGGGACAACCAGGGGTATCTGAAACAGCCTTTTCACTAAGGGCTGTGAGAGCTGTCAAGACAGAACCCAAGAACATGTTTTTCCTAGTGCTTGGGAGGTTCTGCAATTTGCCAAGAGGAAAACGCAAAGCATTTGGTTTGGTATTTTGGAATTATGAAATGGTATCCAAACAGCACACCTGGAGTTATCCAGGCCACTTCAGAGGACACCTGCAGTGGTTTTCTATAGGCTTCTGAAACAGAAGGAAGACATTGAGGAGCTGAGGTGTATCCAGAGAAGGGAACAGAGCTGGGGGAGGGCTGGGGTATAAGTCTGATGTGGACCAGGCGAGGGATCCGGGGTTGTTCATCCTGGAGAAGGCTCAGGGGGACCTTATCACTCTCTACACCTCCCTGAAAGGAGGGTGCAGTGAGCTCAGAGATCATTCTCTTCTCCCAGGTAAGGGACAGGAAGGGAGGAAATGGTCTCAAGTTGTGCCAGGGGTGGCTTAGATCAGATATTATGAAAAAATTCCCCACTGCAAGGGTGGTCAGGCATTGGGACAGGCTGCTCAGGGAACTGGTGGAATTGCCAGCCCTGGAAGATGTTGCCCTGAGTTTTGCAGTTTCTCAGTGTTTTTCCTTGCTGTAAATACTTTCTCACACTTCTTCTGTAAACATGGCCATAGTTTCTTAACAACTATCTATGTTTTTCCTAATTGTCTGTGTGTTTATCATTCCAGTATACTGGGTGGAGAAATATGATAGATTAATGCTTTGACCAATGGAATTGAGAGGTGGTGATTTCTACCTCCAATCCATGGTAATTTGTGAAAACATATAAATAAAGGCAGAGGGTTCTGCCCTCTCTCTCTTTTTGCCCTCTCTGTTTGCTGTCTCTGAGTGGTCTTTTATTTAGCTCTCCTTTGGGCTCCTCGGCCTAGCCGGCCTGACCCAGTGCTACAGGAAGTGTCCAACAAGATGTGGACGTGGCACCTGGAAATTTTACTCAGTTCCACAGTTCCTACAGCAAAGGAGGTGTTGCCACCTCTCCTGGTGGAGGATCCCTGTTTATTTACTCATTGCTGACCCGAAAGCTGCTCCTGCCCATTATTAGAGACAAGACACCACAGCAGCTGAGGAGGAAAAAAGCTCAGATAGCAAAGATGAGCCTCTGTTTCATTAAATCACAGTCAAGTTATTAAAAAAATCACCATTTCCTTTCAATAGTCTGAGGAGGAGAAATGCTGGCAAGGCACCCAAACCTCATCTAGATGAGCAGCTCTGGCTTTTACTGGTTATAAATCGAGTGATTGATGGCAACATGTATAACATGATGCTATTCCCCCTGCAATTTATGCTCTCAGAGGGCAGAGAAGGGGTGGCTGTGCAGGAATTACACATCCCTTGCTCCTTCCAGCAGATGCCTCTCTGCACAAATACCACTTCCACAAAAAGCTCTGCTTTGTTCTAACCCTTGTCTCTAAAGAGTTTCTGTAAGGGCAATTACTACTGGCAGAAAGCCAAATAAATTTCTATTCTTTCTGGAAGTTTACCCTGGAAGGATAGGAAGTTTCTCAGTTTTAATTCTCTATACAGAGTTATGGGTTGGGCATGTCTAGCTGCTCTGTTCAAACACCATTTCTAATATATTTTATTTGGCTGTTTCCTTGCTATTTCCACTAAGAACTGGGGAAGAAAAAGAATGTACCCTGGGAACACAGCATGGTGCACCTCTGAATGAAGGCAATCCTTCTTTCCCTGGGCTTGAGAACTGATGAAGATTGGCAGTTAAAAGCAAAATTTAGAAAAAGCAACTATGCTACCTTGATGATCCCAGTCATCAGAGGCAGGTATACTGGGAAAACGAAACAGCAAGTAAGGGAAGCAGATGCCAAAAGAAATGCATTTATTAACAAGTCAGCTGGGATTTTATCACCTGGAAGCCTCCTCATCACCACAGTGTTACCCTCTACAACCCTAGAACAACAGGTATCCTGAAAATCACAGCCTGGCATTTCAGATGGGTGGAAATCTTTCAAAATCATTTCAGATGCTTCTCAAAGGCTGAGGGATTCCCGTCAAGCTTTCCCTTAGATCGAGGAAAGGGGCACCCTGGCAATTTCAGGGCCTTTTGTTGCCAGCAAGGAGTGGGATGAAGCAGGCTGGCTGTTCCGCAGGCTCATCGGGACTGCCGCTCCAGGCAAGTGATGAATCTGCCACCAGATGTCACCCAGAGGCCGCTCCTGTCACCTGCTGAGACTCGAGCAAGCCCTCGGATTTCCCTGCAGGCAGCAGGGACTGTCACAGCACTGCCACCACTCCTGCAGTTACACCCACATTTAACTTCGGATTTCTACTTCGTGGCCCCAAACAGAAAAGAAACTTTCAAGCTGCAGGAAGTCTTCAAATGCTTTGCAAACTGAAGTACATTGCAGGAGCTAATCGCAAAATGCTCTGCTTATTGATACATTTACTGAAGGCCTGTATTTCTCTTTTTACAGAATTTGATCACCTTGAAGACTTTACCCTTATCTAACTCTTAGGGGGAGAAGAACAAGCTACTGAGACAGATAATGGATTGCAAGAAAACAGCAAGCAACGCAGAAAGAAGCACAAGCACCTTGTGACAAGGGAACATAAAAGATTTCCTGTCACAATAAAGACAACTATAATAGGAAAAAACCAGCAGAATAAAAAATTATGAAGTCTAAACAGATGAAGACTATTACCTTTTACAAATTCGGGAATACACTTAAAAACTTCATTTCATGGGGAGCATCCCAAAAAGGCACAGGGGGACATGATTTCCACTCTTTAACATTCACAAAGTTCCACATGCTTTGCTGCAAATCAGAATTTTGCTTTTTATCAAATTATTTACCAGAGAGAGAACTAGAAAGCACAAATTTAGCATTGCAGCTTAAGTGGTAGTCACAGATATAAGAAATTGTTATTGAAAATATTTGTCGTGATAGGAAACAGAGGAAAATGGATGAAAACAGTTTTGAAGAAATTTTACTTAATTTTTAAAAATCTAAATACAACTAAAATGTCCAATGCTTCCAAGGGTGAATCAACAATTAATTACTGCAGCTCTGGACAGCAGCATCTAGAAAGAGGGATGAAATCACTCCCATAAATATTTCAGCCTTTTGAAACAAGTTCGGCTCCATTTAAACAAGTTCTAACTTTTTCCTTAAAGTCAAGGTTAAGCTAAAAGCACCTTCTCACATTTGCCACATAATCAATGTTTTTCTACTCTTAAAAAAAATTCTGCCTGGGACAATTTAACATTTTCCTGAGCACTCTGTGTAGAACTGAGGGAGTCAGGACAAGTCCACGAGGTACCAGCCTCAGCAAAAAGCTGGTTTTCCACCCTGCTCCTTGGATTCAGCACTCTGAACTTATCAAGCATCAAGAACTGGAATGTTTTTATATTTAACACACTGACTGAAAGAACAGCTCTGCTGCCAGTTACAAATCAAAGTAACAGCACATTTAGTTGAATTACAGACAGAAAATTTCACATGTATGAGGAAACTCTTCTTTCAAATTTTAAATTTTGGTTGATTTTTATTTATTATGCATCAGTAGCTGAAGAAGTCACAACTTCGCTGTTTATTGAGAAAGAACATTCCAACACAGTACTTGAACTTTTGCTTGGGAAAGAAATTATTTTAGAAAACTTTAAGGATAAGCAAGATTCAGACAGTTCATAAAAATCAGTTCTGTGCATACCTGAACCTTCTTGTTTCCTCTCATCCAGCCAGACCTTACCATGACAAACATGGGAACAGTTCTTTTGGTTATAACTTTTGATAAGTTATAGGGAATGTTTAGGTCTTCAGAACTTGAAATGGTGAAGCCAGAAAATTAAAACAGAACTCCCAAACAATCCCAACAGGATGCAGGAACAGAAGTTTTCACCTCATTTCACCTCCAATCCCTCATAAATAAATAAGAGTTTAAAAAATCAAGTTTTACACTGGCAATAATCTCAGTAATGAAGTAGTAGCTGGATACTTTTCTTAGCATGACCTATCATTTCAACCACCCAGTGGTAACAAATTCACTTCCAGCATCTGTGATAAAGCAGCTCAGAGTAAACAAAATACATATTTTGAGAAAACATACAAAAATCACAACTATTATATTAAGAACTCCGTTGTCATTATATACAAAATAACTATCAGAGCATTTGGTTCACACAGTGTTGCTGCAAGTTTTGAAATGAAGATCTTGATCCAAGACAGTGCTAGAAATAGGCAACCATCTCAGACTCATCTGCCTGGGGACACAGAACAATTTGTGTGTATTCATGACAAAGCTGGAACCATAAGGCAAAAGGACAGGAAGCAATGAATGCAAAGAAGTTGAAAATAAGGACTTCCACAATTCCCTGCACTGTCCCACTAAACCACGTTTAGAACACCCGCAGCAGCTGCCTCCATTCAGTGTTTTGTTTTGGGGTTTGTCTTAGTTTTCTTGGGACTGAGATGCCCATTTAGACACCTCCCCCTTCCCAATTCCTACATCCAGATGCAATGACTTCCTGCTACAGCTCAGGTAAGAATTTCACCTGGTGACCAGAAGGGAATTTGCAGTCTGTGAACCCCTCATTACAAACTGCTGCCAATCCATATTTAAACGTAACCATGAATAACCAAACTCCACTCTAATGACAGTGCAAAACCTAAATACTCACTTTAAAATATCTGTTAGCTCTTGGAAAGGTGCCCACAAGCATCACCTGTGTTAATATCCTGTATCTCAGTTTGCCACCCAGCAAGTCTTACTCAGAGAAGAGAAACTGCATGGCAGCAACCACCCAGCCCCTCACCCAGCTGGGACAAAACGCTCAGAATCTCTGAGGCTCAAACACAGTCAGCTCGTTCCCATCGTAGAACTCTCGCAGTTGGCTTGGCTCATACTTTATGGAGGGTTGTTCAGTTTGCATGCCGGGCTCCAGAGCGTTCTGTCCCACTATCTTGAGGTTCACCAGTTTTATTTTCCAGGTGTTGTTCCTCACGGGGCAGCTGATGAGCCCGAAGATTTGCTCGAAGACACCCAAACAAGCGTTGTCCCTGTGCACTGTGCCAGCGACGGCCACCAGCACCAGCCCGTGGGGGGACATGGCACACTTCAGGCCATTGGAATGCAAATTGGGGTTGAAGAGGAGGCATTCCTCCCTAACCAAGGACAGCAGGCGCAGGCTCACCATGTCTGCACCCACATACTGCTCCACGTTCCTTTCCAGCGTGTTGTAGCAGAACTTCAGTTTGGCGTCCTCCCAAAAATGCTGCGGTCCCCACGTTTCTTCGGATTTTACTCCCAAAGGGTGCTGAGAGTTCAGGAGTTCAAAGTACCACTGGCAGAATTCTCCTCCCAGGCCACCAATGTCATCTTGTGGTGCCTTCTGTCTGTCTCCGTGACTCTGCACTCAAACACATTATTTTTTTCTTAGAACTAATTAGCAAGATTATCACTTAAAAAAACACCGAATCATGCACATACTGATATTAAACTTTTTAAGTGTTCCGAGCCAGAGTGCCTGAAGAGAAACACCAAAGTAAAATCTCATTTTTACAAGTATGATTATCTTATCTAGAGAACCGGCACAGGTTCGTTGAACTACACCTAGAAAAATGCTTCAGTGTCTCAGGCTCTTTATAAGCAAATAGGAAAATCCTGGTTCTGCTGGAAAAGGGCAGGGGAAGGATATAAAGTGATGGTTTTTGGAACTAAACATACAGGTACTTTGTAGGGCTTCTCAGTATTTGTGACTTGACAGCAAGACTTTTTTTAGAAGTAAATCAAATGCCAAGTTTGCTAACACTGAAGTCAAGTAAGTATTAAATTGTGTTACAAACATCAAGTAATTAAGCACGAAAAGTCTGGAGGTTTCTGTATAGAAATGCTGTATTTGTTTCACCACAAGCTGCAATTAATTTTCAATTCTGTTACACAGGTTCAGGTTTCCCATTTCTTCAGAGTGATGAAGAAAGACGAAACGAGACGAGAATTAAGAGAAAACAAATGCAAAGAAAGATGTGTGTGATAAATAAATTCACATTCTTTTAATTTGTGAATGTGTTTTAAGTACTTCATTTATGTACCATCAACCACAGAACTCTGCTGAGAGAAACCTTTTTTTTCCCCCGAATTATGCACACAAGAAAAAACCGTTTTGAAAACAATTCTCAGCTAAATCCTAATTGCCATCAGTTAATCCCAGAGTGGAAGCTCAGTGCAAGAGGTTCTCAACAGGAACAGAGCTCTCACAGCCCAGGAGGTGGGGCTGTTGCCCGTGAGGGCTCTGAACTACAGCGAAGTGGCCAATTAGAGCTACAAATAAACCCCTGAAAGTCCACTACACCACGAGGATTTGCTAAATGGCAAAGATTTTAACTTCAAAATAACCCATTACTGCCAAACACATTTCCTTACGCTGCATTAAGTGTTACAAGTACCATGGGAAAACAAATGACACTGACCTGGCACTGCTGGAAACTTTACATTTTAACAACATAGAAACTCACTAAAATCACAAGGGCCTCTGCAGGATTTCCGTGCTGTTCGTACTGCTTTCAGTTGTCCCTGAACCCACAGAACTACTTGTGAATATCCTCTATTTTAGCTTGCAGGACAATTTAAAAATCCAAAGCACGGGGACGACCCCGCACCTTAGAGTTCAAATACTATGGAAAATGGAGCAGACACCTTTAGGTGTTGTAATTAAAAAAGCAAACCAACCCAACTGGAACCAAACCGACCCAGAGTTAAGAAGATGTGGGACTTGTGCAGAGGCACATTGCCACTGGTCGTCCCGTGAGAGCCACGCTGAGCAGCCTCAGGGATTCCCAGGAGCAGCGCTCACCTGTGCCGGAGGTTTCCTGTGCTCCGGGGCTCGTGTCATGAGCTGCCCGCTCCAGAGCTGCCTCACCCGCTCGATGAGGAGATGCTTCTCGGAGGAGGGAGGCACTGCCACCCCCTGTGCTGCCAGGTACTTGAAAATTATTTCCCTGTAGACTTTCCTGCGCCTCAGAAGTTCCTCCACGTTTTGGCTGTACACCAGAATGGCGTGAATGGCCTCTGCAAGAGAAGAAATTTAAGTTAGAGGTAGTTTCTTTCATAATTAAACTCCAAATCTAAGCCATTTCTTCAACGCCTGACCTCCAGACACAGTACAAGACAAGGTTACAGAACATGAAGACACTGAAAATTTGTTTGTAAACTGAAATCTGGTCTAATTTCATCACAGAATACACCCAGGGGCTTGCAAACATGTTTCTTGAACAAGAATTCTAGCAAAGTGTTTCAGCAATATACAGCAGTTTGCGAAAGTGAGGCTCCACCTCCTTCCTGAGGGCCACTGGAAATGGAATGAAATCTGGTTTATTTCCACATTAACGTGATTACAACTCCCATGTTCATAAGAAAATGCATCCCAGCACAACAACAGTGCATTGAAAGGCAACAGTAAAAAAAAAATCTGCTACAAGGCTCTGTGGTAGAATAAGGAAACACGACAAACTTAAATTCACTTTTAAAGCAGTTGCAGGAGGCAGTTCCCACATGAACTGAGTCTGGTACTTAACACGGGACCTATGAAAACCCTAAATCTAAGCAGAAAAAAAACAACCGCTAAAGTAAAAACAAAAATCCTTTCATGTAACCTACAGCAAAAAGCAGATTAAAAAAGGTACAGAAGAAAACAGCAGGCAAAAGACCTTTTAAAGAAATGTGTTGGGCAAATCTTATAGGTCTTAGTTACACCACATCAAACATACTCAAGGCTTTGGCATGAGCATATTTCAGGACAACCCAAGAGCCTCGGGTACTTTAATAAAAAATTAAAATCTTATGAAATACCTCTCGCCAAAGTAATAGGGAATGGTCACAACTGAAAGTGTTCTGCGAAAAAAAATAAGTTCAATGTTGGATTTGTGTTTCACCCTTTCAAAACCTAAATGCAAATGTGATTGACACCAATAGCGAGAGGTTTCAATAATTTTAACCACTGGCAGGGCAGAGCCGTGCTCGCGGCTCGCTGCAGGGGTCGAAGAGAGAAAAGGACGCGCCTGGGAGCTGAAGATGTGCTACGACCCCGCCGCCACCGCGACTTCCTGGGCCTGAGCAGCCCCGAGCCGCGGGCAGGCATCCCCGGAGCTGCCGGGCTGTGCGGAGAAGGCTCCCGGCAGCGACCCCCGCCCCGGCCCGGCCCTGCGAGCCCCGGCCCCCCCGNGCGCACCTTGGCGGCTCTCCGGGTGCACCAGGCGGTTGGTGACGGTGTCGGTGAGCGCCAGCAGCTCGTCGGTGTGCAGGAGCTCCAGCAGGTCCCGGCAGCCCGCCCGCTCCCGCTCGCTCAGCCCCGGGCCCGCCATGGCCGCCCCGCCCGGTGCAGCGCCCGGCGCCGGCTGGAAAGAGCGGCCGGCACCGAGGTTCCGCGCACGGGAACGGCCGCGGGGCGCCGCAAAGCCGCGGGGAGGGGGATTTAAAAGTATAGATTATGTATTGTACCTGTGGGGGATTTGTACTCGAGTGTCTCCTTCCTTCCCGTCTCGCCGCGAAGTTGTATTGCTGAGCTCTGGAGAACAGCACCATGGAAAGAGCCCTGTGGGCCATGGCCAGTTGGATGGGAGCCAGCAGTGTCCTGGAGCCAGGGGTGACATCCCTGTCCTGGCGGCAGCTTTGGCACCAAAATATAGGAAGGTTATCAAGGTTAGCGAGTGTCCCAAGGAGGGCAACAAAGATGGGGAAAAGCCTTGAGGAGACGCCGAATGAGGAGTGCTTGGTATCTGCAGCTGGACAAGAGGAGACCTCACTGCAGCTACAACATCCTCGAGAGGCGAAGAGGAGGGACAGGCACTGATCTCTCTGTGATGACAGTGACAGGACCCAGGGAATGGCCTGAAGTCGCGTCAGGGCAGGTTTAGGTTGGATATTACAAAAAGGTTCTTCTCCCCAGCACCAGCCTGGCAGAGTTCAAGCAGCATCTGGACAATGCTCTTAGCACAGGTTGTGACTCTCAGGGTGTCCTGTGCAGGGCCAGCAGTTGGACTTGATGGTCCTCGTGGTCTCATCCAGCACAGGATATTCCCTGATGTCACTCTGTGATTTCTACATCTGGTCACTGCATCTGGCCCAAGCCATCTCTGAACATAAGATACAGCCCCTGTGGGCAGCAAGCAAGTCATCCTCTTGTGACTGAGGCAAGAACTGCATGTTCCCGAGTGATGCATGTCCCCAGGAGTGGGACATCTGACAGCACAGCACAGCACCTGCTCAAGGAAATGAAGTCCTATACGCTGAAGACGCTTTTTTACTAAATGCAAGCTCCCAACCTTGAGTTGCTCTTCCACTTGGCAATATTTTCTGTCAGGGGCAGAACAACCCGTGATGGACACTTCAAAAATGAGAGAGAGAAAAGAGAAAGGAGGAAAGATGAACTAAAAAGGGAATAGAGGACAGCAGAAGCTTCAGCTGAGCTCAGCATCATAAGCTATGTGCCAAAAAAAATAAAGGAGCAACAAGTGCACCTTTGTGACCTCTCCGTGGCAGAAAAAGCCAACGCTCTCCACTCCATGCTTTAATATGGATGTTGAAGGAGGCCACTTTTTTGTGCTAATGCTGCCTGGAATGTCAAAACCAGGAAAACTCAAGATTCTGTAGAGACACTCAGAAGAACCACGTTAGAATTACTGATGATGCTTTTGCACAAACAACTGGACTCATCATTGTGGTGGGCTCTGTCCAGAGCTGTGGTAAGGAATGCCTGCTCTCACAACCTTGTAAACCTGCAACAAAACACAGATGGGAACAGGGAACACATTCCTACCCCCTTACTATGCCTGTATTTTAGATGATGGTTTCCTCTTTGAGATCTAAAAAAAGTCCATGCAGATCTCCCAGGATGATCAGAAGGAAAACCAACACACATTCAGCTTGGGCAATAGCTGTTCTCTTGAGCTGCAGCAATGAATTCCATATAAACCAGAAACAGCTGAACCAATTTTGCCCATGAATTTTAAGTTTAACATTCAGATGAAAATTCAGTCTTGAAGCATCTGGAAAGCTTTAACGTAATAATGCTTATTGTCTGCTGTCCCAAACTTCCCCTCATGCGTACATTGATTTAATATTCCTGATTGGAATGAATCCTGCAAACTAAAAATTAGACAATGCATCTGAGAAATATAAATACCTTTGCTTCATTTTGCTTCTGTTTCAACAAACCTTTATGTAGATTTGCAGCCTTCAAGGGAGTAATACTTATCCAAATCTTCTGGAATTCAGGGGGAAAAAAACCCCAACAACCATCAAGATGCCATTTTCAATATTACATTGAGATGTTTGCTGTGTTGTTTTAGTAAGAATTGAGGGGGCAGTGGGGGAGAAGGGAGGGGCAGGGTGCCTCGGAATGGTCACATTCCCATTAATCCTTGGAGAGGAAAAGTGCATTGGCACCAGGGCGATTGGAGATACTTGTCAATGTTCAGGACTGATGTCCCCCCACAGCCTCTTTCGCGTTCTAAACCAAGTCCTTTCAGCAGGATTATTTATAATTATTTACAATATATTTATATATTATTTTACTTCGTAACTGCTTCCCCTTTGGAGGTGATGGGGTGGAAAGGGATAATCTCAGTAGTTTCATTTTTTTATCTCTTTCTCATAACTCAGAATCCCCTATGGAGTTTTTATTCAAACTTTTAATTGACTTGAGCATTGAGCAGGAACTGGCATTCCCAAAGGGGAAGAAACAGGAAAATTATTAGTCTATATAGACCAAAAGGTGAACAGAACTCCTGTGACATTAACTTGCTGTCATAATCCAAGGAGTCACTACAAGGGCTTTTGTTGTATTCTCTCTCTCCTGCCCATCTGGGGAGGGGCATAAAAGTTTACATTTGGTGTTAATATATTCAACAATGAATTTATTACATGGCTTCTGTGCACATTTGTCATTTTGATAAACATTTTTGCTGGCAAAATGTACCTGAGGCCGCTTACCCTTATTATACCCACACTTAACTTCCTCAGGCAAGGACCTTGTCAAAATTATCCAGAGTAGAAATAAAGGCAGGTTGGAAGTTATACACACGCAAAAAAAATCACCATCCTAAGATTAGCAGAAGACAGTCAAAATCTGTCATCAAAGAAAATTAAGAATTTGGAGGGCTGTGAATAGTAAATCTAAATGACCCAGTAATTTCAGAGGGCAGTATTGAACTTTCTGAAGCAAAAGAAAAAAGCAGCTACACTGTCTTTACATCTGGACTTGACAACCAACCCGAAGCAGAGGTACCTTAAAACAGCAGCGTCTAGACTTGTCTGTGGCCCCAAATTTGGATTTTGAGCCCTAGGAATTAACTGCTTCCCCCATTTTGGTCTATTCAAATCCAAATATCCATGCACCTGGAACATCAAGACCTGGCACCCTCACACATGTGCCAAGCAACCCTCATGTACCAAACATAACTCAGTAGCTCTGAACATCACAGCAGCAGGTCCAGAGTGATTCTCCAGAAGACATGATCCATTTCTATCAACAACAAAGACAATGTTTTATTGAACAAATCTATGTACAGTACAAAAGGTTTTTAAAATGAAACACTACTGTAGATTTATTGCAGTTTGATGGCTCAGTTTTAATTTGTACTCTTATATAAAATGCAAAGTAAAATAATTTAACATTCAACAAGGAAGCACAAATTTCCTTTCTTGCTGAACCTGTAACAGCTTTTACAAATTAAGAGTCCCAAAATGCATACACTGCATTATTTCAGAAAGGTGTTATACAGTACCAAATAAATTAAGAAAATAGTAACACTACCACCCCCTTTGGGTCTTTTGTCCATAGCACTGGTGTTAAACAATAAAAGAAATGAGTACAGCTGAACCTTCCATGTGATATTAAAATCACAAAGTTTAATGTTATAAATTATCCAAACTATACAATTCATATAATTTTAATGAATATGGCTAAGTAACCAAAGTACCAGTGACCTTGCCCCACAGATATGACCACTTGCAACCTATTTGCAGTATTCCTTTTTTTTGTGAAAGGTGTCTGCACCAAGCGGCACCGTTTAGAAATTAGAATTTACATGACCTTTACAGTGAAACATGATGGGGTTAGAGGAGACAGTCTGAAAAGGAAAGTCCAAATCCAACTGGAGGAATGTTATTAAATACAATTATCAGCACTGAATTGCACAGACTTTGATCCAACACAGCTCCTAAGCTCATGTATAACTTCAGGCAGCTTTAGGGTAGTTGAGGCTCACATTACACACGAGCTTCAGGATTTATTGAATCAAAGTGATACATCTTGAAGGGCTTCCAATTACATCACAATGCTTAATGCCTGGGGAAAAAAATCAACCAAAAAACCCCCAACTTTCAAAATCTGTAACCTGTTTTCAGCCCTAGAAGATGCAGGCTTAGTATGGGGTAATACTCAAGACATTAAAGAACCCTTATAAAGCATGGAGAGTTATTCCACACATGATTCCACACATGACCAAAGTATGGTTTTGCTTCTGATTAAAGTTGATTAATAGTGCAGCTATCTGAGAATACCAACAGGTATCAGAGTAACTTAAAGAAAATGCAATGTCTTTTGAAGTAAAAACCATTACTTGCAAGTGTTACCACCCACTTGCTTCTTTAAGTCAATTTTAAGAGATTCCTGATAATTGTGAGGTGATGCTCATCTTCGCCTATGTAAGAATTCGTGTTTCCTGCTCTCCAGAGTGTATACACTGTAAACATGATAGAAACAAAGGGTGGTGTCCCAGAAAAGCATCTTTGAACAAAAATTACTTTAATGCAGGTACAAAAAATTATGGTCACAGTTTATGCATGTACGCAGATGCATTTATGTACACACTTGAACCAAAGAGAATACAAGTCTCAATCATGTTTTTAAAGGATCTTCAAACACATGGAGCTCCAGGGAAAAGGCAAAAAAGCACCAAAGATTAAAAGGTACATTAAAAAGATTTTACACAAACATTTTTGTTGTAACTTTGTTGACTCAGTTTTCAGATTTTCAGAGCTGTAATACTTTAAAATGAACCTTTTTTTTTTTCCCAAATGTATTTATGCAATGTTAAGCAAAGAAGGGGGAACATTCAACACAGTAACCAGGTCCTTAAAAATTAGTTGGTGTCTTGAAGGTAAAAAACGTGAAAGTGCATTTGTCTGATAAGGACCCCATTAAACTTTATGTTTAAAACTTTTAACGTATTTATACCTGTAAATATATATATAGTGTGTATATATGTATATATAATGAATGGTGCATTTAAATCAGGTTTTTTGCAACTGCAAAAAAAAAATTCTTTGGTGCCTCAAACATCATACAGATCTCTGGAAGTGGGCCATAATTGGGATTCATGTAATGCACACGTACCTGTGATCATAATTTTATAACCTTTCATGTTAATCCAACTCAAAGTTAAGGCAAAAATCTTCTGGTATTCACGAGCACAATTTTGAATTTGCGTTCTTTTTACCTCGCAGGAAGGCGAAAGAAAGCAGAATTAATGCAAGCATCTGTTTACTTCCACAGAGGATTGTCAGCAGAGGCATTACTGAACTGCTGAGTTTGTGTTCCAGAACTGCTTCTCAGCCTGTCCTACCGAGAAACCCTCAGGTCTGCAAGGGAGAGCCACTGCTGCAGTGAACAGGGATTTAGGCAGCCCCTGGTTTTTCACTCATTAATTTTCACACACCTGTTGATCCAAGCCCTGCACACACTGTGATGAACTCTGCAGTGACAGCTGGGCAGGAACAGTTGCTCTGTGCTGTCCTACATTTCTGGGATGACTCTGAACACCACTTTTCACCACTGTGCCTCCCCTGCCTACAATCCCGTTACAATTTTCATAGCACAGGATCCCAAATAAAAAAAATATTATGTGGCAAGACAGTGTAAGATAAATCAGGGGATGAATTAGCACAGTAATTGGACAATGTGCATGTTTGCCACACCTCTGCTTTAGGGTAGGAAGACCAAAAATTACAACATCATCTTTTTAGTTTCAAAATCTTCTGTGTTTCAGTTTTCCATATAGAGCTGAAGGATTCCTATTTCCTGCCTTCACATGATTGTATCTATGAACAGTGAATTGTGAATAAAGTGCTTAAAATTTAAGTAACTCCTTCACCAGCCTCTGGGAAAGGCTCTCCTTTCAAGGGATGCTACTAAATAGGGTTGCAATGTGTCCTCAAGGTCGAGAGGATCCCTGGTTTCCCCTTTCTAGACAGCGAATAAGCAGTGACAGTACTGACTTGTGGCCCTCCACCATTAAGCAACATCACAGATGGGAAACAGGCTCTTCCCGACCTTTCTGTTCACCCCAGCCTGATGTGGTCTGCTTGTTTGCCTGCTCAAGTTCTTGTCAGTCCTACCAACAGCTGAGGGACCTCTCACTTGCAGAATATTGCTTTAACTCTGCCCTGGAATGCAAGCTTAACCCCTTAACATTCTGGATTTGTTTCCATCAGCTGCTGTTAATATCCACACAATCTATCATTTGTGTTGGTCTTCCCATCCCTACAGCAGATGTTTCACAAGACACTTTTACCTTGGCCTTGCAAAGGGCTTCTCTTGCCTGTGTCTGATTTCCACTGTGTCTAAGTCTCACACAATATCACATCAACTCACTTTTTCCTCTGTGTTCTGTATTTCGAGTTTTTGGCTATTCCAGCATCCCATCTACCTCAAGATTTCTTTCCACATTCCTCTTTGGATTCCGAGCAGAAGTTTATGAAATGAGCTCCATGCTTTTGAGCAGATAATGGACTCACACACTGAAACTTTGAAAAAAAGGGTGCATGGTTTCTTTATGCATTTATCCACAGGGTAAGAATGTAACACCTCCTTGAATGATTCCTTCCCAGCTGCATGGACAGGTACCCTTTAGCCACACAAACTAAAGCAGCTTTCGGAACTGGCTGGCTGCATTTCCACAAGGCAATGAACACCTCTGCTTTCTCTGCCTGCTCACGTCTATGTCTTATATTGTCCTTCAATTCTCATGCTAGAAAAGCTGTGCCATTAAGCTTTAATCATACATTTGGAATGAACATGGCTTTTTGGATAACTGGTACTTTGGGGATTTTGTAGCAACTTTCCTGGACTCAAGACCTGCAGAGCTCCTATTACTCCTCTGTGAGTTTTGTCTAGAAAATGTGCTTTGTCTTTATCAAGGTCATGTTTTTCTAGAGGAATTTGAGACTGCTTCATGATTAAGGCCAACTGGGAAACGAACTGATGCTTCTTCATGTAGTGTTTCCTCACACCACTCCTCATCTGATACTTTTCTCCACAACATTGAATCAGGCACCTGTAAAAGAGAAAAGATCAGAATGGAAATCATTCCTTAATCTAGAACACTGCTTATGCTTTTCAACCTATTTAGTTTCAAACATGCAAGCAAAGACAGGTTGATTGAATTACCCCATTCTGTTTTATCAGAAGTCTTTTCCATTAGTCACCTACAAGTTCTCACCACCTCTTTCTTATTCTGAACAGCACGTCCAATTTCAACTTCCAATTTAGCAGAGTACTGAGATTTAATTAGTGTCTGTCTTACCTACTCCTGTTTTCAAAGACCATTTTGTGATTGCTGTTTGCTGCCAAAGAGACCAACACAGAAGGACCGCAGGACTTACTTTCATCATCTGAATCGAATCCAAAGAGCGTCTGACACTTCTTTTGTGCAAGGTGAGCCTCAAGTGCTTCTGAGTTACAGTAGATGGTCAAGCAGTTGCCACATCTAAATCTTTCTGTTGATTTGCTACAAATTTTATCTTGTTCAGAATAAGCATCTACTTCATCAGCCAAAAGTTTTCTACGTTTTGGCATGCTAATGTAACGTTCATCAAGGTAACTTGGAGGCAACGGTCTGACATAGGGTTTTGTTAGGATGACACCGTATGAAGTAGTCTCTGTTGTCTGATTTGGTTTAGAAGGTACTTGTGAGGCAGCAGGAGCATTATTTTGTGGTGCATCATGACAATTCTGTAAAACTGGTAACACTGACCCATTTTCTGTCCTTGGTTCATCTGCTACTCTGTCCAAAGGTACCTGGGCTGCCTTGGATGATGCCTGATCTAGGTCACTGTGCCCATTGACCAGTTGGTCACTTACAACATTACAGTTTTCAGGATTTGGCTGTAACACAGGTGTCTTTTGGTCTATCAAACTTAAAACCGGAGCACTACCCTCAGATGAACTTTCATTTCCATTGTGAATTACATTATTTGCTTTCTTCTCCACGCTTTGTATGTATGTCTTTGGTTCTGCAGAATCCTTCCTTGACTTCCAGGTTGGAATTGGTAAATCTACAGTTTCTTTTTCATTAACGGATTCATCATCATCTTGGTTACTACAAAGTTCTGAAGGATCATCTGAAGAATCTTTCTCACTTGCATCTTCTGAACATTCTGGGGTTTTATTTAAATAATGCTGAGCCTCGTGTTCATACAGCAAAGGGAGCTCCTCAAATAGCTCACAGCAGTCTGAGAAATTGCACTGAGCTTTGAACACACTGTGACTTTTTGTATGTTCTGCAAGCTCAGTCGACAGCTTAAATCTCTGATTACAATTAAAGTGTAAACAAAAGTAAACATTTGGATACACATGTCTCTTCAGGTGGTCTATAAAATGTTGGGAATCAGCGAATTTCCTCTGGCAGAAGCGGCATTTTCCTTTGTTCCATTTCATTATGTGCTGCTGCACCTTCAGATCAGTTGGATGAGTTTTTCTGGCATGTTTGTTGAGGAATCTTATTTTTTTAAACACTCTTGCACAACCATTAGCAGGGCACTTAAAGGTTCCTTCCTCATCCAAAGCATCGAAGTCTTTTTGAGGGCCAAACACTCCATTCACTTTGTGTAGAATGGGTGACTCTTTACTGGAGCTCTCATCATCCTCAGGCAAACTCTCTGTACCTAAAGCATCAGGAACATTATTGAAACAGCTGTCACTACTGTTTTCAGTAGCATCATCCTGGTCACTTAGATGGTTTTCCACTGCATCAAAAACCTGTTCTGAATTCACAGCCTCCTCCTGGACCTGGTCAGAACTCAGAGCTACCGTAGCCTCTGGTTCAGTATCTTTGGGACCCTCAGAATTCCCATTTTCAAGAGACACAGAAACACCAGAACATTGCACTTCATGAAGAACAGGAGCCTCCTGACCAGCCTCAAGAGCTGCAGCAAGATATTGCCTTTCTATCTTCCTGACATGATTCCTTAAGTGCTTCAACATGAGTCCTTTCTGCCTGAACTTCCTGGTGCAAAGCACACAGGAAAAGCTGCCCTTTTTTTGGTGAGCTTGTGCGTGTTTCACTATGTGATCCCCAAGGAACTCCTTGTTGCAGATCACACAGCGGTGCCTTGGTTCAGCCTGATCCAACATTTTGGATGCCTCAAGAGCCTGGTGGTTCTTTTTGGCATTCCCTTTGGACCGGGCTCCGGAGCAGTTTCCAGGGTCAAGCTCCCCGTTGCTGACATCTGTTAAACAGCCACGTTCCTCACCCAGAGCCCTGTACTCTGCCGTTTTCTCTGTGTTTGCGGGAGAGTTTTCCAGTGTACTTTCACTCAAGCCATCCAAGGCTTTATCCCCCAGTAACGCTAAACAATTCTGCTTGATCATCAAGAAATTCCAAAACTCGGGGTCGAAAAACAATCCTTTCTTCAGAATGGGGAGCAGCTCGAACCGCACGCGGTTTTGAACAGAACTAGTGCACTCATTGTATTCTTCATCTGCACATTTGTACAAATGTTCAACAGTGTAGTACGACTCCAACGTGCGCTCCAGGAAAAAGATGGAGAGTGCACAAATTCGGAGGATCTCCAGGTCGTTTGGCAGAAAATGGGCGATTGCTTTATAAATCAGACTTTTCATGCCGGGATCTTCGCGGAGGTCCAGCTGGAGGGCACACCCACATATCTCCACACAGATCTGAAGGCCATCCTCACCAACCTGCAGGAAGGAAATCACACTGGGCATAAACAATTCCCAAACATCCCATGTATTTATATTCATCTGGTGTAAAGCAGGCGTTCAGAGAGCATCCCGCTCCTGAACTTCACCCAGGGGCTGAACATTTTTAAATATTGCTCAAACAAGGCTATAAAAATACAGATACAAAAATGGTTTGCACTGCAAGCTGTACAGCTACTGTCAACAAAGCTTCAGCTCTGCCCCACGAAGTTCTATAGCTAAAGACAATTATTTGGGGATATAAACCAAGACTGCAAGAGATGATATCTGATCTATCAGTCTCTTCTGTCTGCCTCTCCATTGCCTAGGCTGTTTCACACTATAATTGGACAGCTTCTCTACATTTTGGCCCTGTTCTAACTTTTTCAGCTTGAATTACATAATAACCATGGTAATAACGCTCACAGTTCTGAACAACCACCAGGGGAACCATAACAACCCATGGCCAAGACTTCATTTTCTAAAATTTATAATCCATCCTTCCAATGAGCAGAATTCCTATTCCACACTTCAAGCTGGGGGCCCTGTCATGAACATGGAACTCAGAGGGATGATCAGAAATACACTGCCCAACAGGCAGCAGATTAAAGTCAAAAAAAGGCACAGAAAATTTAGAAATAATTAATACTTCCTATATTTAAATGTGTTTTAACAAATACAGACAATGTTCCATAAGTAGGGGTTTATTAAAAAATAAGACTATTCAGATGCAAATAGAATTATTAATATCACCACAGGCATTTTAGAATACATACCCTTGAACAGCAGCAAATTACTGCATTTAGATCTGACAAAATAATTTAGAATTCATTTAGGGCATAAAATATGAAGGAGCTCTGTTAAGTCAGATCAATGATGAATAACAACATTTGTTGGGCAACAACTCAGAGGCCTGTATTCAAAGCATTGCACGTGACATCTTTTGCAGATGGGGCAGAACAAGACTAAGGCCTGAAGCATGAAATACAGCACAATCTTCTGTAGCAAAATAATGTCTTCTCCTGTATTACTCTGCCTTTGCCTTGATGTTATATTAAGCATTTTTTTCAGATTTGAACTGGTAAAAGGATTTGGAATTTAACGAGGATGAAGGGTGCGTATAATTACACAAATCCTACTTCCTTAAGACGTTAGGCTGAAAAAAAACCCCAACCAATAAATCATTCATATTTATTCCACAGACTTATTCCTCAAACTTGCTGCATAAACCGAACAACCCAGAATTCAGTAAAAAAACCGAAAATCTTAAAACCACACAAGTAATCATAATATTGAAGCCCATTCTGGAACCTGACAAAATTTTAAAGATAATTTTGTGTCCTAGCCTACCCCCTCTTTTTTAACTTCCCACAAGAAACAGTCATTATACAACATAAACAGCACTCCTCTTTAACTGGTTACAAAAAGAAAGGTGGATGAGGTAAAAACAAACAGAACTTACTTCATCCTTAATGACTTTCATGAAAGGGAAAATGACTCTGACATTTGTAGCAATTCTTAGAAGCTGGTAGCACTGGTCCACAAATACTTGTTTTGATGGGTTAGATTTGAGCTGCAGTTTACTCCAAATGAAGATCAGGTCCCTATTAGATAGAGAATAAAATATTCCAATTAGATTGAGTTTGAGAACTCTATCACTAAGCACTATGCATTCCTAAAGACAATTATCTGCATATTCTGTGACTAAAATCATATTTGAGGGTATAATACTGATCTAATTAACACCTCGACTGCACACAATGTGCACAATGGAAAATGCAACTTCATTACTTTGTTAAAGCATTCAGAGTATCTGCTATCACCAGCCAATTAAATATTCAACAGAACATTAATGTATTCAGCTTCGTTTCAGAGAAGTGCACAATAAAATCAGATGGAACAGCACCTAGCCCTCACCACCACAGGCAATAAACATCCGTGGGCTCTTGGGATTAAGTCACTTCCAGTGCAAGGATGAAGAGTCCTTAGGAAAAGAAGCTTTTGAATGTGGAAAATGGAAGCAGCATGGGAAGCTTCTGATGTGGCAGGAAACAGTGATGTTCTCCAGTTATTACAGCACCATTTTCTGCCTACAGCAGTTACGGTGAAGTTTCGGGCTCTGCAGTTGGCCTACATGTCCATGACCTGCAGTCCAGTAACATTTCTGCCCGAGACAAGGCAATGGAAGAGCAGATTAGTGCTGAACTCCGCACAGGTGATGTGTTAGCCTATGAAACAGAGCTCAGTGAAGTTTACAGCAGAGAAGTTCTGTGCACTTTAATTCAGAGACTCAGGAAGGCAACTGGACTAATGTTTAGTCATGAGAAGATTTGGCAGCACAAAGATCTCACAGGGGTAGCTCTGGTTAGGACTCAGGATAAATCTCACCATAACATTACAAGGGAAACAGGGAAAATTGACTTCCATTTTCTGAAGGAAGACACTTTTTTATTACAGCTGTCCCCCCTCAGAAAACAAACCTGGTTACTGACAAAAAATTTGGCTGATTTCCAGAGTCAGACAAACCTTTTGAGATTAAGCTTCTCTTAGTGAGCTCAGAGCCCAAATGAAGGGAAGTGACAGAACTGCCTAAGACAAAACCAACTCCACTTTTAAATTCAGGACAGCTCTACTGTTCTGCTTGACACTGAGACCTTGATTGTTTTCTTTCATTCAGAACCCAAGAGAACTAAAGTTCATCAATCTTATAGAGGAAACGGAAAAGGGAGACCAATGAGAAGCTCTACACGCAAAAAAATAGTCTTACTGGTTTTCCAAAGATACAAACTGTTCACTTCTGCCTTTACCAGAATTCTGAATTCTACATATTTGCAAACTTCATGTACAAGTTTGAAATTAGTGTCTTAATGCACTAAGCCATTAATAACAACTCAGTAAAGTCTCAGCCTGAAGTACAGAAGAACAGAGGATTTTTGCTGTTGTGTGTTACAATTCAATAATCCATCTTGTCTCTGCTTTGCCTCACACCATTTCAGAGCAAGCCATTTCAATACTAATCCCAGAGAATGTGAGAAAAATCAAATTTTTCTTCTGAGAGATCAGTGATTAAAGTGGCTTGCTGTGTGTTTAGACAAGTGCTAGACTGGCACCAGGAAGGACCTGAAAAAGGAATGGAGAAAACTGGAAGGAGAGGGAAGAGCTGCATGGGCGAACAAGGTGTTACCCATCATTGCCTAGACGCTGATGTGAAACAGTATTTTAGTCTTTTAGTTTTATTTTTGTGTCAATACAGTGGCTTGTCCTTCTCAAATCTGTTTCTGACTTTGTTGGGACAATTTAAATTATTATTGTGAGATCACAGTAAGTCACTTCCTCACCTCAGCACCTCTTTACCAGAGGTAACCATGCAGTGCAGCCTCTGAACCACCTACAAAATACCAAAACCACTGTGTGCCTCTACCAGCAACATAAGATGATGGTTAAACCCTCCCTAATTTAGCTGGATCTAAATCCTTTGCTACTCTTAATAAATAGGTCTAGGGAACACACTTCGCCAAAAGACTGATCAAACCTGTGGTAAAAATTCCTTCACTTACTGAATTTGCTGCATAGGAATCACCTGAAAACAGCCACAATAGCATTTAAAAATCATCTGCCAGAGAAAGAAGGCCATTTATGCCTGTTCCATCAAAATATTGAGTGTCTTCCTGAAGAGATATCACTTCGATATGAAGTATTATGAATTGATTTCTTACCAATACCTGGCACAAAAACATTTCTAGTATGACCAAGCACAATTTGATTGATGATTTCATTTCAGAAAAATAATTCTGTTCATCTGAATCTAGAATTTATTCTTAACATCAGTGAGAATTAGAATTCTGTGACAGAGCTGCTTAAAGTTCATCTTCCTCTGAGACAACAGCTAAAGGTTTTAGCTTGAAGATTTCATATAGGTTGCAGCAAATGTCTGCTATTTACAGCTTTCTAATCTGCTTTGTTGTCGTAACTTTGCCAGTAGTGTTAGCTGCTAGATCTCTCTAGATCTGCAAGGCCCTCAGTTCCAGACAAGGTGAGACAATTTATGCTGTGCTGGAGACATTAAATTCTTCCCTGGGGAGAAATGCACTCTGTGGGTTATTTTAACCTGGCTCCTACTTCTTCAAAAAATTGGATTTCAGTGCAGCCATGCCTTCACAAGCTTTGCTGCAGTTTACATGATCTATTAAGTATCACACAGAATTCTTGTTGGGAACACAATTGTTAAGGCTCAGCATCTGTAAGGAATGAAACATCTGTCTGAGCTGCACAGACATAACTGCTCTGAACTCTGCTCCAAGATCCTCAAGTTCTATATTCTGAATAGATTAAAATACTGAGAGATGTCAAGATTATTTCCCTGAAAACCAGGTATCAAAGAGTACTTGAGCCTCCTCTGGAATTTCATCTTTGATATCTGCTTTGCCAGAACAAAAAGAGAGAGATCTTGCTTTGAACAGCAGTTTCAAAAATGGATGATGCAAAACTCAATGATCAGCTGGGTAACAGCAAGGTCAACATATTACTACAGCAAAAGGAGTTTTAATTACAATATTAAAAATGCACTTCTTCAAAGACTAACTCCCCCACACAGAAAGCACTAATCCATGGAAGTTACACCTGTAATTTCCTAGTAGGGAGTAGGGACATGCAGCATTTGGGCAGGAATCAGCAAAGATGGATTCAGTTCCAAAGCTGCTCACTGGGCGCACACAAACTCTACTTTTTTTGGAGAACTTCATCTGTCCTATGGGGACAGTCCTGCCCACCTTTTCCTGGACAGACGGGATGAAAAATGCCAGCAACTATTGCCAACACATTGTAGTATAAATGGCTGTCAAAATCATAATCCCAATGGTTTTGATTGAGCAATTACTCATCCAGCAGTCCAACAGTTAAGGAAAAAAGTTAATAACAAACCAAACATTATCATACCTAACCTTCATTTGTTCCTTAAGACAACAAAGTTTTTTGATTTCCTGGAATGTGGGAACACAGAAATCCTAGGCAGATTCTGAACTTTATATTACAATTAGTTACGCAGATTGATAATTTGATCTCTATCAAATCCTTGCTAAGATGTTTTGCTTAAACGACATAAACAAAGAACTAAAGCATATTTTATCAAGGAATGCAGATGTTCCTTTAGGTACAGAAATTATACAGGCTCAGCAGAAGGATTATATTCCTTAGCCATCTTTCAGTCCTCAGAGTGATGAAATCTGTTGACAACTCTCCAGGAAACACTTCTTAGCCCTAAGAACAAGTCCAAGCATCAAGATAATTGAATGTGTGTGGAGACATCTTCAATGTTTTCTAGAGAACACCATCTAGGTGATAGTTCTGTTTGTGAGAGCAAAGTTTCCATAATTAACAGCACATTTCCAGAAGCAGACATTCCCTTTCCAGGCACTCTGGTGACACACTACAGTTATAGAGCAAAATATCTGCAAGGCTGAAGTCTACAGACTGCATTTTGATAATCATAAATGCTATTTTCTGGTATTTATGGCCTCAGGTGTGTAAAGACTCACTCTGAAACATTAAGTAAGAGTTTTGCACTATGTACGCTACCCCTGTACATGGCTGTGTGTAAAAAGGCAAACAGGCACAACAGAAGCACCAGGAACACTTAAAAATCGTTTTTATCTGGCATTTTCAAGTTATCTAAGCTTCATTTTGGCAATAAGCATGTATTTCCTACTCAGCTGCTTCCCCAGAAATAAAGTATTTACCATATACAATACATGTCCCCATTTTGGAGCTGTGGGACTAGGAAGGATTCACAAAGCTGTAAGGCTAAGGTAGTCTTCCCTTCTTTTTCAGTGTTGCAGATGATCTCAATTCCACTCTTGCAATCAGTCCTCAACAAGTGCTATACAATCAAAACAAAATCGATTTAGATCAATTGGCTGACATGAAATCAAAACCTATCCTGCTATACTGAAAACTTCAGGAATTGCTATTAACACAGGATGTCTTTGGAAGAGCTTTTGTGTACATCTATAAATAAAGATTTTGGAGGTATTTCAAGCTCTTTCATATTTCTTAGAGTAATGACCATCAGAATAAATGTTTGAGAAGTTAAAATGCAACACAAAAGCACTTCTATGCTTGTTCTTGCCACTTTTTGGTGGCTTGTTCTTAAAACAAGGTTAAGAAAAACACTTATCTAGAAAGTGCTATCAGTGGTAAAATATGGCCACATTCAGCTCAAGTGTCATTTTACACAAAAAGCTTTAACAAAACTATGTAACGTATGACTAACATTAATAAGGCTGAAATGCTTTTATTAAAATACTCAGTAGTAAAACAGTCAACACACTGAAGTCACAAAATACTAAAGATTTAAGTTATTTAGGGAATATAGCACAAGAACACTTGACCAAAAAACTGCATTTAGGTCAAAAGGATTTGCAGGCATTTCACATTTAACGTTTCCAAGCTTAAGCCAGCACTAAGTTAAGCAACACCAGTGTGGCTGCCTGATTTTATGACATTTGCTTTCACAAAATCAGAGTTCCACATGCTCCTCTGGACAACTTGTACACAGCAAGCACAAAGCACCACTTCATTTTAAAAAAGAAATGTATACTGACAAACAATACCTCCTGGAATAGCTGATCTTCTAATGGTGACATATAAAGACAGGTGAAAAGAGCTTGATGGAAATACAGATCTTTACTGATATCTGGATGATTTATGCAAGATTTGATAAGAGCCATTGCCTCAGGGATGCGTTCACAGGCAATAAGGTATCTGGCACGGAGTTCAAAGAACAGTGGATTTTCAGAGCTTAAATATTTGTTAACTGCACAGAAAAGAAAGATTTAAAGGCAATTAGAATATGAAGTCCAAACAACAAATATATCTAAATGTAATGTTGTTTTTAATAACAAATAATAAAAAAAAAATAAAGGCTGTGCTAAAAAAATCTATCAAGTATTAAATTAAATACCGTAAGAAACCTGCCCTTCTGCTTGGAAAGAGAAATTGTTATTTTTCTTAAACCAGTAAGCTAATTCAATATTTTGTTTCTAATAAGTTAACCCAAGGTGCTGCAAAGGATTAGTAAAATACATATTATATAGAAGCAGATGTGAACATTTTAGAGAAAGAAAATTCCCTCCTTTCTCAGCAGTGGTATCTGTGTGACTGTCAGAAGTATGGGATTGACATAACTTCCAAAGCTGTAATCAAAAATATTGTAAAAAACCTCAAGACACTCATTATCCATTACAATCTAAGACCTCAAAGTGGTGAAAAAAAGTTAACTACAATTCAAATGCTGTTGCCTTAAGAAGCTTTGAATGCTTTCATTTTGCTTGCTTGGAAAACATTTCTTTTCTTCCTCTGAAAGTGCTACTGGGTACAATTCCTATCCAAATACTTTTAAATTCTAGCTCCTCATTTCTGGAAACCTGTTTTTCAGCTCTGAAAGATAATCTTAATACTAATATTTGAATGAAATAATTTCAAGTGAGATACTGAAACTACTGAGCATTGAAGTAACTGGAAATTCAGAAATACCTAGAAGACATGCTTTGCACCTCTATTATAAAAGTTCATACAGATTGTAGTATCTGGATTAAAAGTTAAAATATCACTCAAGGCTGCAACTGTAGTACTTAGTGTTTCATGTTTTCAAGAAAGAATGAAAAGACTGTCAATTTAAAGTCTAGGAAGGCTGAAAATTTATACCTTAGAAGGAATCTGTATTAATTACAAGCAACGTAGAGTGAAACTTAAGAAATAGTTACTGAAAGCCACAATCTGAGCAAAGAATTTCCTCCCCCAAAATGAAGAGATTACTTGTACAGCAAGCTTTCAGTTAAAACTTTTTCTTTTAGGATGCTTGGTTTGAAATAATTCTTTATACTGAAACCCAGGATTTCTTGAAGATCTTTATTTTTATGCAAGCTAGTGTGTTACATTCTAATGAACACTTGATGTTATTCAAGGTGTCAGGTTTCAATTTTATTTGTTAACAGATGCACTGTAAGAAAGAAAAAATCTCATTCCCACTATCCCTTAGCACTTTTGAGAACAAACTCAGAAAATAAGAGGACCAAAAGGAAAGCCAGTGACTAAAGGTGGTGATAAACTGCAAGAAAAACTGATTATATGGAAAAGTCCTTAAAGCCAAGTAAAGGCCCCTCCTTTTTTGAATTCCCATCCTTAGGATAACAAACCACATCCTCTGTTTCATATGCAAACATTACCCAACAGATTACTGAGAAATTAGGCTGGAAACCCTCAGCTTTGGGTAAGTGCTAATGGAAGGGAAATGCCGCCTGTCTAACACGTGGCTGTACCATCCTGTTCCCTCAGAGCAGGGAGAGTTGCAGTTTCACAGCACAGCTCCCCTGGTCTGTTATTCCCACCTGGAGTGGGGAACCCTTAGGTCCCTCCTGCTCCATAAACGAGGCTCTGCCTTCTGACAGCTTCCTCTCCCGGGGAAGGGCATCTCCACAGCCTCCACCACTGCCAGCAGGAGCTCCCAGCCATGGGGGTTCCTACAGCCCCCTCCCAGCTGGGTTTAAAGAGTTTCAGTGCTGCTGCTGCTGGCAGGACAGCACTCCCTCCCTGCCCTGGAATGGCCCATTTTCCCAGGGCAGCACACAGAGCTCCTCTAACCCCCAAAGCCAAAGAGAGCTGCCAGCTACAGCACCATTTGGCCAAGTCTGTGACACACTAAGAAGTAACATTTATTCTTCTCCAGGTGTGATGCTTTCCTTTAGAGCAACAGACATCAACCACCCCTCAGAAACGCCTTAACTGCTCCCCCTGACTGCACCTCTGTCCTGTTCTCTTTAGATGCTCACCTTGCTCTCCCCAGCACATTACAAGGTGATTGTTCCTATGTTTCAACCCTGCTACTTTCCTTTCAACTCAATGACTGCTTTTGTTTCCAGCCATCTCCAAACAGATTGTGACATCTCAAAGTTTACTACAACTCATGTAAAGACAGACACAGCGAAGTTTATCTTGGCCTAAGCTTCTCCATGGAGTTAATGAATCCAGGAGAGAATTATGTAGTTCACACAAACTGATTTGTGCAAGGAATGCTTGGTGATTCAGCAATAATGGGCAGTTTTTCCTATTTAAAATAACCCCTGAGGGAACTACATGGCCAAGGTGCAAAATATACACCAAATACTGCTTGCCTATAAAGCAGCACAGGATGTTTGCTTTGTGTAAGACTTCATAAGAATTAAATTTGAGAGGAAGTGACAGGAAGAAAGAATGCATTTCCAAAATACAATTATCTAAAATAAAATGTTTGTCAGCACAGAGGAGATGTGTCAAGGGTGTGTGTGTGGATATCAGAAGATAAAAGAGAAAATCTCTCCGCAGAGGGGAAGGAGATGCAGCTTGAAACAAAAGGAAACCAAGTGCTCATCTAGTGACAACAGGTCTCATTCCTGCTCTGCCAGGTTAAAAAAAACATCCTCAAACCCATCACAGAGAGGCTTCATGATGATCAAGAGAATCATTACAGCAAAGGACTAAACTAATTCTTTGCTGGAGTGATGGAGATTGAGACCTAATTCCACATCATAATCACCAAAATCATGCAATGCAGAATGAAAAAAGGTTTATCTTGGTTCTCATTTTTATTCTGTAGGTATTTGACCAGAATTTTATGAGATTTCTAATACAAATCACGGGTAAATCTCTTGCTCAAGGAGTTGCTTCACAAAGAGACAGAACAACAAAGACATAATGATGTTAATTTGCTATCAAACCCTCATTCTGGTTAAGGAGGCAGCTGATGAGCTGTCCTGACTTCAGTGCTCTTCCTCTCTCTCCAGAGTGAACACATTGTCACAAACACAGTGCTGAGTCTGTATCATGCGCTACACCACAATAACTAGAGAAGAACTGGCATTTTTCCGTCACTATCAATCAAAAACAACTTTTAAGAGCTCCCCTGTGAACACTGCTGGTCAATATGTTGCTTAAGATGTTAGTAAAAACTTGACTGTAGACTGGGTATTTTCCCCTTAGGAACTTTCATTAACATTCCAGTGATTTTGTTCCCATGCACTGCACCTTTCCCAGCTCCAGGAATTACATATCCCTAAACAGAAAGCAGCTGTCACATGTAGCCATGGGCATCATTGGAAACAGAACCAAGGAAAGCCACAAGACCAACTATTTACATGTGAAGAGAAAAATTAAATGAGTCAGAGTGCCAGGAGACAAATACACATCAGATCCTCTCAATCATGTAATTTCAGCAGTCTAACTGAAGTCAAGTTGGTCTCCGTGCTCTAAGTGTGCACTTACATTTGGTAAATCCACCCTACGAATTTTATGAACTACTCAGTACCTGCCTGCGTCTGACCCATCTGATCCCTACATTATAAAAGCAGACTTAAATCAGCAAAGAAATTCAGCTTTCTTTCAAACAAAAAAGGGACCAGAACATTTTACTAGAGAAAAATAATTAAAACTCCATGCAGTGCCTGCTAGCAACACCTGACCCCAATATAAAATAAAAGCGTAACTGAACACATTTTTCAGTACTCCAGAAAATTACTGTGATAAATGAAGTACCTATTTCCTGTGACACAGGCTTTGCTTTAAGAATTGCTTGCAATACTGGATCCTCCCATGGTCCACCATCTCGAATGATCCGAGTCACAAGTTCCAGATTCAGATTTCTGTACTTATTTAGAAGGTTCTGACATTCCTATGTGTAAAAAGAGAAACAATTAGAAAGAAGAAAAAGATCTTGTCTAAAAACAGTTATGCTATGCCAAAGACACAAACCAAGAAACCCAGGCATGGCTGAGTATTTCCTCAGTCAGTAATCTGAGCTACAAAGTCTTTCACTGACCATACAGAAAGCCCTAAAGCAACAACTGATATTATCTAAAACCAGAACTGTTGAAGGCCAAATTCATGACTTTTACAGCCCTCAGAAAGATCCTTCCATTTGTATAACAACGCAAAAACAACTTTCCTTGGATTGGAGATATTACTGGCACACACTGAGAGGAGTCTTCACCTCATGGCAGCCTGCACAGATTTAGACATGTTGAGCTGAATTTGTGATTTCTGAGGGAAAAACTGAATTAAGCCATGAGTCATCAGCCCTCAGGCAACCATTTTTTTCTCCAGATTTCCACATAACAAGAATTATGTTTGCCTATGATATCACAGAATGCTTTAGCCAGCCATGATTTTCACGTGTCAAGTTCCCTCTCTTCCCTGTACCTTACTTGCTGTAAAAGTATCAGCAACACCATTAACCAACAGAAAATTTCAGTGGTGAGAAAGTTACCCAGTACTGAAACAAAAAATGCAGAAGAATGGCTTCCATCCACATAATTACCTGCTTTTCACTGCCAGTTTGATGACACAACCGATGCAGAAACGGTGCTGGCACATTAATTTGTAGAAGCAGTTACAGACAAGTATCAACATAAAAATAACAAAGGAAGAACCATTTCTCAAACTGCCGTTCCATGAGCAATATTAATAGAGACACAACCCTGGTTTTCAGCCTTTTCATCCATTCTTTCCCTACCAAGTTTCCTCTCACGGTGGCACAACCCTCAAAATCACTTCAGGTAAAAAAACCCAAATTAAGCCCCACACTTCTGGCAAAAAAACCACAAAAGGGCAAGTTTTTAATCCAGAATCATTTATCTTATGCAGTTGTATATATTCATACAAAACTCTGTCCCAGTCTCCCCAAGAATAAAACAGCTTAAACTCTCCATGTTTATGTTGACCTGAAGACTTCATGGAGATGGAGCTTCAATTTTCAATTTACTGTTTAAAACCAGAGGGGAAACATGAGAGTTCACATCATGAACTGAATGACATTAAGCTCTAAATAGACATAAGCCAAGTTTCTTTCACTATAATGGCATGTTTCCTCCAGGTCATACATTAACAAAATCTCTCTTTACATCTACTAAAGTAATACTAAAAGCTTATATGAAAGCAGGCAACTCTACCTGGATTGAACCTAAAATATCTTTCAAAGGATCTTCATAGAACTCATCCTTTCCAAAGAACAGCAGCAGTTCAAAAAAACTCCTAAAAAACAGAAGTGGTGACAAGTCAAACGAAAAACGTTCATTGAAAAAATGAAACTACTCCAAGTCTCTTACTTTTCACAGCACTCAAACCAAAATTAGGAATTTTGTGAATTTCAGACCTGTGCATATGTGGAGTCACTCAAAGACTTTTGGTGCCCAACAACTCTTGTTTTCAAGCACTTTCTACAAACACATCTTACTTCATTTTAGCCTGTCTTGCTGTAACTGAAGTCTTTCTATGAAGATGTTGGTTTAAAGGTGTTAATTATTTTATCTTTTCAAGAAAAGCTTTTGAAGATTATTTGGAAAGGGACAGCTTTTCTGTAAATATGCCAACAAAACTACGTTCACCTTCTGTGTGGCATTCAAATTCATACAACTTGAATTTTACCACCATCAAGTTTCTAAGCAGATCAGGTCTATGTCCAGCAAGATGAATTCACAAGTGTTACCCCAAAAGAGATGGGATATAATTTTTATCATCTTAAAATACCGGTCTAGCATTTCATTTCTTTTAAATCCTGGTGACAGAATCAGAGAGGTTGGTAAAAAGCAGCTTTCCAGATCTCCTTTCAGTTCAGGTTCTCATTTCCAAAAGCCTCCTTCCAGAGAATGCAGTTGAGTCAATTCAATCAAAAACTTGGCAGTGGGAGCTCGTGGCTCGGCAGTGCAACTGTTGCTGTTCTGCCTGAAGATTCTGAGAAATTTCATTTCTACTTGGAAAAAGTACCGAGCAGGCACTGCACTAATGAGATGCAACTGCTGATTGGGAAAGTCATGAGCAGCAGACAAGAACTGAGCAACTCTCAGATGGACAGGCAGGACTTGAAAAAATTGCCTTTAATTTGCACAATGTTTTTTTGTTCTCAGTAACATTTTCAGAAATACTGTGTATTAAAAAAAATCTTAATACTCACATAGACAAAATTAAGTTTTCTATAGGAACAACAGAAAAGTACCATAAAATTAGATTTCCAATAGATTATGCTGAAGTAATTTTTTTTTCTAACCAATGATGAGCTACGCCAAAAACAAGACTAGAGAAATAAAAATACAAATTCATTATGTTCAGTGACAGAATTTCTCTCAAGGCTAGGTTTTGAATCTCAACTCAAATACGCAATGAAAAAACAATCCCTACCCAAATAAGTACTTGGTTCTGAAAAAACATTATCTCATTTCATGTCAAACAAAGTCTTGCAGCATACTTGACTCTCAGGAAAGGTCAGCCATGAGTCAGGTCATGGTCTGGCAAGCAGCCAAACTGGAACTTAAATAATAAGACCAAACTAGTTACAGCAAGTGATGCATGCTTGCATTTAAATTTGCTTTGACTGATTTAAAAAGGGGAGGATCTTGAAAAAAAAAATATCTGGAAATCAATAGTGAACAAGTGTAAACTATGATTTTCTGCTTTACTGATGCACCTGCTCACAGTTTAATAAAGGAAGCCATCAAAATATTTGTATTTCCTCATCACCAGTCTCCAGTTAAAATTACCCCAGTCAGCTGCAGTTTTGCTTATCTCAAAACTGTCTGTAGCACTTTTATATCACATTTACATCCATCTAGATTGATCACACCACTGCTTTGGCGCCAGAAGACTGCCTAAAAACACCAGTGTGGTACCATTATTATATTAATGCAGATGCTGCTTCATTTGATATGAAGAGCAAGGTTATTAAGTGTAGGAAATAAAACAGTTGTTCCTGTTAACACTTTATTGTCTGGTTACCAAGGAAATCTTCCTCAAGGATGACAATACAGTCAGGCAGAGTTTTGCTCTCCAAGAACTAAGACCGAATATACACTGAATTTTCAAAAGAGATTCGAGCAAGGTTGCCCAGGTAACTGCAGCTCCTAAGCCCTGGGATCTCTCTATATCACATCACATGCAAAACTGTGCCAGCCAGGCAGAAGAAAAAATCATCTGACATCCTAGAATGGCAGCAAATCTCATGGAGCAAACCCAGCTCCAAAAATCAAAACAGACAAGGGTGACAGGAACTCAGTGACCAATTTACTTCTCAACTCTCAGAATGTATCCACCCCCAAAAAACCTGAATTTCCCCCTTTTTAAGCTTTGCTATTTAAAGGTACATACAAGCATGGTTGGAACTTGGAGGTTTTTTCCTAAAAACTAGTGGAAAAAAATGCCAGCAATAGATGTCACCATGTTTTCATGTAACTGCTTCAACATTCTCAAATACCTGAGCATTTGGGTTTTGGAAAGTGTGATCTTATGATGCCATAAACAGTCCTCTGTCAAACAGCTTCACACACAAAAACCAGGAAATGTCTACAGTGAAGTTTCATCAACATTTAAAGACAGCATTTATTTCTTTAATGTATCTATTACCGTGACACTTCCAGTTTTCATGTGGGAAAATGACCAATGCATCAAAAAAATTGGAATTAGAGCAAAATTTATGACACAACATTCTGCAGCTCTTGAAGCTGAATGTGACTTTGGGTCAGTTAACTGCATAATAAATAATTCCCATAAGCATTTTGATGACTCAAACATAAAAAGCCATACAATTTTAAAGGAATTTACTTATTTCTTCAATATGGCAAGAAATTTATCCTAAGAAGTGCTTAGCTTATTACATCACTAGAGGTACAAAAGTAAAAATTTGAGAGAAATCACTTAAAATTATCTACTGGCAAAGATTGGTTTTCAATACTCCAAAAGAAGTTAATGGTGATCACTTATTTCTTCGATTATTCATTTTGCCAGACATCCCTTATGACAAAACACTCTCACACTGTGCATGCTGAAAATTCAGTGGTAACAGTTTCTTCTGCTTCTTGCAGCATTCATGAGAAATTCTGCTTTCCCATGTGTTCTAAGGAAAACAATGATGTAGTTCTTGTAAATAGTACATGAACACCTGTTCCTGAGGTCTGTTTTGGATTCACTACACAGTGTGTTGGGGAATTGGGCGTGACAAGATTTCCTCCAATGAGCTGTGGGTTTTTAGCACGATATATATGTGTGAAGTTTTTGAATAAAGCTCTCTTGCTTCTTGAACCTGAAGTCTGTCTGTGCTGCCTCTGTGTTGTGCGCAACAGTGACAGTCAGAGCACACTTGAATATTTAACAAGGCTATGAAAACCAATAAATTAAATCCCAGTCAGCAATTCTTGGTTCTGTGTAGCTACACCACCTGTAAAGCCCCTCTTGGGAGCTCTGAGGAGCTGAAACCCTTTTGCTATGATATTGCAAAGGAAGAAATAATAAAAACAGAGAAGTACTCACAAAGCAAGGCTACTCAGTACGTATTGTACGTGCTCACATTCAGCTGGGAACGACACACAGGCGGACGTGAAGCAGCACAGCGCCGTCTGCAGCACCTGCAGCTGGGGCAAAGGGACCTGCCACCTTCCAGCATAGTCTTCAACAACCTAGACAAAACCATGGAAATACAGATTATTATCCAAGCTATTCTTCTCAGATACAAAGAGGATGTAGTCAACGTTGTACCTGCTTTAGCTCCCCCCCTTCTCCCTCAGCGGCAGAGTTTGTAACCTCAAAAATCTCACTTTTTTCTGGTTTATGGCCTACATCAGGAAAGGAATATCACGAGGGACCTTCAGCTATTCTTTTCAGAGGGTAAGACAGGAAATACTTTCTTCTTATGCTGTACCACAGTAGATATTGCACTCTGCATTTAAACACAAGTTTTTATTTTGCAAGGGAATGCAAATTAGAGAGTCTGTAACAACATCCAGACGTTCTAGTCTCAAAACTTTCCAACACGGAAAGAGTAACCTGCACTCTTCCAGCCTTTATGTCAGCAGAGAAAGTCACAAACATTCCAGTCACTCTTCCTTATCTGATCAAATGAGTAAATTTGGCTTTATTTAGCCATAGGATGGATCTAAGGCAACAGCAGCTGAGCTAGATTCTTATTTTGTACACAGATTCTAACTTTCCTAACTTATTTTAATAATTTGTTTGAAAAACTGTTAGCTTCAGGCAGCAAATATCTAGGTCAACAGAAGAAGAATTAGCAGACTTGTAGGTAAATACTCTTCCTCTTAAGAAGACTAAACATTTTAAAGACAGTCCTGCCTCACTGATCTATTAAGAGTTCCCTGAACTAGTTTTAGCGAAGTCCCTTTTATAGAAAACCACAAAAGCCCTCGAAGAAACAAAGCAGACAGAAAGAACAAACATCCTTCAGAGGTGTGAGCCTCCAAATGGTCAAACAAAGGTAGAAATAAAGCATCACTTCCCACCAGGATGTTTCACAAAGCTTGTACCTGACGGGCACAGTATAGATATATTCACAAATTATTTCAAGCAAAAAACCAACATTTTGTGTTCTACTGTGCAGCCCTCACTGCACCTCCAGCACTCATCTGAACCCAATGTAAGCTCAATTAGGAATTAATGGGCAGGGAACATCCTCTCCCCCCAAAAGAGCCATCGGTCCCAGTCTGCACCAGCTCCCCTGCCACACAAACATCAGAGCCAGCAGAGAAAGGAACACAACAGCAACACAACCTCAGCCAGGCAGTCGATCTGCAACTCAAATGTACCAAAAAAGAGTCACAGCAACACTCCCCCATCCCAAAGTGCTCAGGAAGAATAGGAATAGCAACCTTTTTCCTGAATTTAGACACCTGAAACCATGAATTTATCATTCACAGGAAAAGAGAAGTCTAACATTGGTCAGTTCTCAGAAGACTTGTAACGATCAGGAAGAGATGGGGGTGTGGGGAGTGTGTGGACGAAAAGTTAAACTGAGCATAAAATAAATTCCAAACCACACTGCACACACAGTCTGTATGGAAGGAGGGGCAGGGTATAATGTATGTTTTATAATTTTATGTATCTTCCAATGTCTGCTTGTAAGTAATCTCACAGAATAACTTTTTCTGTAATAGAGACCAAGCTCTTTTTTTGTACAACATACTCAAGGTGCCATACTTTGAAACAGGACTGCAAAGCAGAATGTAAGGAAAAGTTGATCAGCACATTTGGAACAGGTGCACTAATTTCAATACAATGAAGTCTGTCAAACAAGAAGAACATAGCATTGTCAAACCACGGCTCCTTGTCCAGCACACAGGAGAGAAAACCAAAAGGGAACAACCTTTTTTAAGTGACTTTCTCCAACAGTTGCTTTCAAGGTCTCTGTTAGGGTGCAATTTTTATTAACCTTAAAGCATCATTCCCCAGTCTGTCTGTACCTGCCATTACCAATCACCATGAAGGGACTGGGGTTGTTTGTTTTCTCTCTCTCACTCAGAGCAGATAAAGGGACTGAAAGGGAGGCTGGAGCACCTTCCTCACACCAAACCCCCCATGCAGCTCCAGCTTTCTCCCACACCAGCACACTGCTTCCCCTCCTTTAGTATGTTTTAATAACTCCCAGGAAAATCCAAGACTCAGAAATGTCCTATTAAAACAAAATCAAGATCAGACTTATCAAAACTTTCTAAGCACACAGCTAAGGCAGCTAACCCCAAAAATAACAAGGGAGTAATTAAAAGCCTGGACCAATGACACAATAGCTTTGCCTGTTATATTATGTCTTAACTGATCAAATATACACATGTATTTTAAGTGATTAAATATGCACATATAAAGTTATTGGACTCTATTCCAAAGACTTAAGAGAAACAGCATTGCAGATCATTAGATTTGCAAATGCATATGATACAGAAAACAAATGTTTTATGCAGTGCTAGGCCTGAAGTTGCTACAGCTTTTCCTGTTCCTCCACACAACAAAAGAAACTACAAATCCCACCAATTTTAAACGTTTATCATTACTAGGATTTCAAATAAAGTTACTCCCATAGCTTCTCGTGAGATTTAACAGCAAAGGAAGTCACCACAGAATAAAAACCACAACAGTCCCATGAGTTTTTCTGCTTATAGTGTTCCAAGAAAGCTTGTTGACAAATAGAGTGCTTGTTATTCATTATAATAAACATACGTAGGGGTTGTCACAGGAGAGGACAAACCAAAAAGGGGCAAGCTTAGAAAAACCAAAGTTTCCTGAAAATTAAAATCCATAATTAAAAGCAATGCCTACCACAGTTGCCTTATCAGCAGAAATACCGGAGCAGCTCAGATACCAAAGTTCAGCTCTAGAAGAGAACTTGAGTAATACTACACTTACTCTTCCTGGAAACATCATAAAAAATAATCACAGCTTTTTTACTGTCTTTTGAACCTGTTCAGTGAATGACGAGCATTTTGTTCTCTTTCCAAATACAAACAAGCCAACCATGCTGTTACTAATAAGGATTTTATTATCCGAATAGAGAGTAGGAAAGGCCTTATGATTTTAGGGCAATATGAAATATTATTTAATATGTAACAGTCTAAAATGGCTTTATATTAAAAATGTAAGCAATGGCTTTACTGCAATTCACATGTGAATATTACATAAGGAGTAACCAAACATAATCCCACTTCTGGCAAAAGAAAACACATCACCCAGCAACAGCATGACACATCCTATCAGAGAAGTTCCTACCCTTAAAGCGAAATGCCTCCCCCTACTCTTAATCACCAAAACCTCATCCATCCCCTCAGCCCGCTCCAGGCAAGAACAATTCCCAAGATTGGGTACCATATGGCCATTACATTTAGCAACCCAAAAAGTCATGTATATTTACAGTCTGTCACTTGCACAATAGTGAAAATTATACATTAACTCTGGAAAAGCAGTTTGGGCTGATTGGAGCACTGTAGTAAATGTTCCTATATATGACTTGTGACTGAGAAATAAATACATATATTGAAAAGTAGAAATATTCCTCCTCATCTTCTGATTAGCACCTCACCCCCCAAATGGAAGTCAAACAATTAGAGGAATTGTTTTGATTACATATGAAAGCGAGAACTGACAGTGTCCTGAACACACAAATGCTTACATTCACATCACTGGTCACCAGTAAAACACAATTTATTATGTGTTTCAGTGAAGAAGTACAATTACTTCTTTTCTTCATCTAAACAAAAGGACTTAATTTTTTGAGTTTTGCATTACCTCCTGCACTAAGTGTGCCTTCTTTAACTTGAACAAGCCCATGTAGCAAAGCTATCAAACAGACAGAAGCATCATTCAGCAGAGATTCTTCCTTGAGGTATAAAAACCTGCAACTCTTTTCTAAGTCATAATCCTGATACATTTTCTTCAAGAAAAACTCACAAGCTTATTTTCATACAAAAGGTACACTTAAAGAAAAGGCATTAAAACCTGGAGAAGTAGCAATACCGAGAACTTTGAAAGTGTCAAATGAGAAAGTTTCAGAAAAGTAAAAGGATGCTACAAAGATCAAGGAAAGTCTACAATGTATTGCACAAATGTACAAACACTTATTTTGCAAAATAGTAACTCCTTAATCCCACCTGTAAAACAGAGAAATAATTTCCCAGGGTAAAGCTAAAAGGAGAGCAGGCACAAGAGCTGATGAGAACCACTCTGAGTATGTGAATAAGAAAAGATTTTATGATGTTACTGATAAGAGCACTGAAGATTGGGAGCCTGAAGGAGCCAATCTTCAGATAAAGAGGCTGCAAATCAGCTGCTCTTGTGAATTCTCATAAACTGACTGAGGAGCCCCGTGCACTTCACCCCCCACAGCCCAGTTCTGTGTGATAATCCCTTATCTGTGTTCCCATCAAGGGCAGAGGAAGGAGTGACACCACCTAACCCGGCCAAGGACACCCCTCTCCACACTCAGGTAAATGCTCCTCACTGGCAGCTCACCCACGGCATCAACTTGGGAGTAAACAAACGTGGCTTTACCACATCTATTTCGTAAAAATTTCCTTTTAAACATGAATTCACTGGAATCTCAAGCAGCACAATACTAAACTACCAATAAGTAAATTGACCACACTGTTTTCCACCAGTTGCACACGTTAAAAAAACCGTAACAGGTTAATTTTTAAATTTAAAGAGTTTCAAGTAGTTTGGTACTCTTGGAAATTTAGTTACCGCAATATATGATTGGCCCTTTGCAAGCTTTCCTGTAACAAGCAATATCAACATTCAAAAACACGAAGAAGTCAAATATGACTTACAGCAGTGCTCTCAAAAATGGAGCCATTAACAAAGATAAAGCCTATTTGTTCAGGAAGGTACAAAAAACCCCAAAACATCAACACCACAAATTATTATATGAGAAAATAGTGGTGACAAATTACAGATTCTGCCTTCTCAGAGAAGCAAGCTTCAATGATGTTGAAGAGATCACTTTTCACTACTAGTATTCATGTGAGCAAGATTTTTATAGCTGAGCCTTAAAATGGTGTATGTAGACCAAACATGGATCCCAAAAGTCCAAAACCTGATAAAATAAAAGTCTGGCATAACCTAAAAGTTTGGGATGCGTTTGTCTGCAGTTGTTTTGGTTGGTTTTGGTTTGTTTTTTTTTTTTTTTTTAAACATAAAAACTATTAATTTGAAGTCCAAAATAAGAGACAAAAGCAAACACTTTCAAATTTAAGCCCAAAAAGCATGAAAATATATTAAATCCAAAATCAGAAGAACAAACATCCAAAGTTGTGTATTTTTTTACTTCCATCACCTCAAAGCAAGACAAACAGTTGAGTCATACACCCCTGCCTTTTTTTGTGCCTGCTATAATAAATCCAGGAAACACTATCTTCCCTAGTGTGTTACTATATTTTACTACTTAGGGTTTTTTTTTAATAAGCCCAAGAATTGTTTTTCCACCAATTAATGTAAGCAAAGGAGGTAATTTTTCCCTCAGGAGTGGAATCACCTGGAAGGCTGTAAGCTGATGCCACGGTAAGAACAGAACAAGGAGTGTTTACCCCTCACAGCATCACCTCATCACTTGAGATGAACTCACCTGCTGTTTGTTCCAGTCAGCACCAAAAACATAAAACAACATCTAGCACAGTTATGCAGCCCTGTGGACAACTACAGAAATGCTGGAAGCAACCTGTAGTATTTTGATAGTGCTTAATGCCATGAGAAAATATCCTGAAGAAAAAATTAATTTCTTTTTCTAGTTAATAAAACTGTACCTACTTCCAGTCCAATGAAGGAAGCTACATCCCTTTTCCAGCTCACCATTAACGTTTGGTTTTAAATCAAGTAAACTTGGAAATTTATCCTTCTAATTGCAAAATTATTCCCCTTCACCCTCATACCAAAAAAGCCACCATCAATGCCGTTTTCACCATTTGTATTTCACTCTCACAGGAACCTCTCAATGGCTCTGGTTCCTGAGAAACCTCATGAATGAATTTCAAATTCTGCATAGAAACACAAGCTGAAACTCTTCCAAATGTTTAGGCTAAGGGAGATTCTTTTAGGTACCACCTTTCAAATGTCTTTAACTTACCAAGTAGTCACAGATGGGTTGTTCTTTTGCCTGCCAAAGCTGGGAACAGCAGATTTGCTTTTCCCAGCATCCCAAGTGAGTTTGGAACTTCACAAATAAGAAGAAAAGCCACATCAGCAAATTGTGGAAAGTAACACAGAAACAGCTGGTGAGATGCATAAGCTGGGCACTTGACTCATCTTCCAACTGTCTTTTTTCCCTTCCAGCCACACAAATCTTGGGTTTTGCTTTGCCCATGTCATCAGTCTCAAATAACACTCTAAGAAAACATTTAATTCCATTTTGCCTTGAAAGATTCAGGCTGTAACAACTCTCTGTGACCATGAACACCTACAGCACACAGAACCCGAAACTACACCTAGGTTTCAAGATGCCTCATTCCAACTTCATCTTGCATCACTAAATTGTGATTACCCATAAATTTATGGAAAATGCCGTCATAATCCTGACATCTCATATTTTTTAACTGGCACTTAATCGATCCAAAAGTGAAGTTGAGCTACAAGACTTCAGGCCTCAAGAGAACTGAATCTGGCTGTTTACAGCAGTTTTTTTACCTTTCTAACATAATTCAAGGATGAACGAGGTGCACACCAATGCTTTTTAAGGTCTAAGCCACTCTCTTAAAGATCAGTAGGATTTTCTGTCTACAGAAAACAGATCTACAGACTGAAAAGGCTTTATTTACACCTTGCTTCATTTCTCCTGTACTTCTCACTGAGAGCTGCTCACACACTTCACCAGCTTAACTACAAGCAATCTAAACAATATTATTTTCAGGTGACAGCAAGCTTCAGCACCATGCCTGAAACACAGCCATGTGTTTTGATAGGTTGTTATTCTGAAAATAACAATGTTTCTTTTGGGGAGTTCAAGCTGAAGGCACCATCGCTAAGCAACTATTTCTACAACTGCTATTCCACTTCTGACACAAAACCAGGAGCACGGGAGGCAAACTAGGACGTGTGGAAGGGCCGAGTGAGTATTAGGAGAAGCAAAACTGTGTTATCAGTGCAAAGTGGAGAGAGGTGGAAAGGCTCAGCCTGCACAGCAGCCAAATACGTCCTTCAGAAGATCTGGATAGAAAAGTACAAATATATATTATGTGTATAATGACACACTGGCAACGCCATTGGGGAAAATGAGCTCATGTGGAGCACAGACAACTTCATTTGTTATCAATCCATAAATGTCACACAGCTACAGGCTTGTCACACCAGTGCACTCCAAAGGACCTTGTGTTTGTGTAGTTAAACCAGTAGGAAAACCCATTACTAAAAAACATGCTTAAACAAAACACTGATTACATTGAGGGAGCACATGACTGCTGTTCACACCAGGCCAAATTTACACAAAACAAGCAAAAAAAAAAAATCCCTGGGGACAAAATGTTAACAAATTAACTTACTCTCATCAGGATTATTTAAACTGTGTAATGTTAGAAGGAAAGTTTAAGAGAAAAGGAAGAGCCCTTTACATACCCAGAACATTGGCTGCTTATGTGGAAAGTTCACCAGCTAAAAGTAGGGGAGAGGGCTTGGCAATCTTTCCACACAAAAGAAACTGCAGGAGGAGACAATACTAGATACATACCAGTAATAACTGTGATACAACTGTATCACAGAAAAATTCTTCGCCTGGTCTTGTCCTCTTCCATTTCCTACTAATTCCTACATTTCCCTGGGATTGGCATTAGTATATGAAGATATCACCCTGTCTACACTCCCTTCTTAAGACAATAAATTCAACATATAGTAAGCACAGATAGAAAAATTTAAGCTAAAACCCCCAGTGTTGAGCAGAAGCAAATGTCTTTTGAACCAAGCAACAGGGCTGTCATTCCTTACAGCTGGAGAAAACGACAGACTTCCAAACACACTCACTTCTCCTTTTACTGGCTCCACAACTTTTGAGAAATCATGAAACAGAAGAAAATATAAAAGGATCGACCACCCCAAAAAGCAACCTATGGGCTGAGTGAGCATAATGCCCCCCGATATTATTATAGGCTCATATGACAATAAATAATATTTCAAAAAGAATGTTTCACTGAATGATAAAACAGGAACAAAGTGACAACATGGCAGCACATTTCTTTAGATGGCAGAAAACAATTGCAATGGTAAGGTAAGTTAAAAAGTTAATGAAATGAGGCAATTCTATATAAAATGATCTCTAGGCTGTGTTTTGGGAAGCAGCAAGTGGCATGGCTGGAATACACCAAAGGTAACTAATGTTCCATCCACACCTGCTGATGAAAGCCACCAGGAAAAGCAACCTGTTGGTGTTTGTTACTTTGCTGGGCACACCTAAAGGGCTTGCAAGGAGCACAAGAATTCCGGGACCGCATAAAGAGACCGCTGCTTTTCAAAGGAAAAAAGAATAAATATAAAACACCCCGGTGTAATTCGGTCAGCGAGACAGGAACTGTTCCCGAGGCCCTTCTTCCCCCTCTGCCTCCCTTCGCCACCCAGGCGAGGCCACCCGGACTGGTTCTGTCCGCAGCACCGGCAGCACCACGCGTGTCCCCGCAGCCGCCCCGGCTCTCCCTGCCCGCTCCCGCTCCGGCCCCGCGTCGGGAGCCGCCTTCCCTTCCCTTCCTTTCCCTTCCCTTCCCACCCCCGGGAGCCTCCCTGCCCGCCCGCCCGG
>VYZT01043237.1:123462-138947 GCA_013400735.1 Pomatostomus ruficeps
GCGGAGCCCCGGGCGGCCCCGGGCGCGGGCGGGCGGCGCGGCCGCTGCGGGTAATGGCGGCCGGCACGGGGCCTGCGCGGAGCCGGAGTGGGGAGGGGGCTGTGGAGTCTCCCGGGGAAGCACCGGCGGTGCGGGGAAGGGCCGCAACCACGGGGCCTGGGTGTGCCGAGCCGGGCTCTGCGCAGCCCCCCGGGCCCGGGCGGGGCGCATTTAACCCGCGTGGGGAACAAATCCGGGCAAGGAGCGCCTCGAGTTCTGGCCCCCGTCTCCGGGCGGAACTCGCCCGATGCTCGGAGATCCAGACTTGTTTTGCTCCTCAGCGGAGCGGCTCCGGGGCTGGCAGCAGGTCCGGGGCGCGGTGACACCGCTCCCAGCCGAGCCCCCGGGGCCCCCGCCCGGCCGGGAAGTGTCGCGGAGAGCGGATCCGCGTGTGCCCGGGGACCTCCCCTGCGCGGGCACCCCGAGGTGGGGCAACAGCCCCACGCCGAAACTTGACACCCCCAATTTAAAAAGTCCCACCAAAAGCCCTGTGTTCTGCTGCTCTCAGAATCTCCAGGGATTTCGATGCAGTAGAACTGCGAACACCTGGTTTGTGGGTTGGGGTTTTTCTTGGCCTTTCAAAAGCCAAAGCAACAAGTTTGTGTTGGGGTAAGACTTGTTTTCGGCTTGCTTTCAGGAAATGGTTGCTTAGGAAACTTATGTATAAAGCAACAAAAAGAATGAAGAAGGTTACATTGATGCTGGATAAAGATCGTTTATCTTTGTATCAGGCAAAGACTTACAGTCCTGCAAAGTAGCAGTGAGAGCAGAAAGAGCAGTCACTAAGAAAGTAGATAACAGGGGTTTGATCTTTGTTTCCTTCATTTGCAGAAGGTTGTAATCTCTTCACTTAGCGGTGGTTTAAGAAAACAAGACGATGTTGAAGAGAGAATTCTCTATTCCTTTAGTTCCAGGGTGGGCAAAAGACATTTTGGGCAGCAGAAACTGTATTTAGCCTTTTTTGTAAATCTTGCAACAGCAAACTGGGTAATAAAAGAAAACAAGTATAGAGAAGTACATCAGGAGGTATCTGGATACTTAGAAGCAATATTGTTGCCTTTTGGGTTTTTGGGGTAGTTTTTTTTTTAAGGAAATGGGTAGTTAATGTGATGACTATTCATTTTGCTTGGAAAACCTCAAAACTGAACAGAGTTATTACTTGACTTCAACTTTACTTTTAAAAGGAGTGGAATTATCTTAATGGAGATTTGCAGTAGCTACTCCATAGCTCAACAACAAAAGGACACAGGTCCTGTTTGGTTTCAGTGCACTTGACTGGGTTACTGTCTGCTTTGGTGACATGGTCTAGTTTAGAGTGATGTTAGAAGCGTCCGGCTCTCATGGTTATCAGTTAACTCCCTCAGACAAGTAGTCCTCTTTGAAAATACAGTTTCTTGTTTTACATTGCAATATATGCAATTTTGTGTTCCCATTAGGCTGTTCCAGCAGTAATTGCAGTGACAAAATTATTTGCTTGAAGCTCCAAGTTCAGGTTCAATCTCATAGCTGTGGTTTAAAAACCAGGGCTGTTTCCAAACAAGTGCTGGAAAAGCTTGTGTTTGGTTTTGGTTTGTTTTTGTTTTTTTTTAATTGGGGATTACTGGCATTTATAAGTGACAGTAATGATTTTCTTGCTTGCTGTGGACAAAATACACATTTTCCAGAAGTAAACAGAAGAATGCTGACTCAACATAGTTAAGAAACTGTCGGATATGTTAAAAATGAGAAGAAGAAAGCACTCTTTGTCCTGAAGTGTAAAGGATAAAAAAGAGTCTTCAAGAAAAGCAAAAAGCCTTTTTATTTGACTTTAAGTGATGAACAGATTAAGTCTTGAGGGTTCTGTTGTGAAAGTAAAAAGTGTTTTACTCTGATCCACAAGGAACTTCATCCTCCCAATTTCTTTGGACTTCCAAATGAAGAGCCTTTCAATAATAGCGTCACAAACGTGTCTTACATGTAGTTAATTCTATTTTAGGTGTCTCCGGCTGCTAGGCTGGCTACTGAACGTAACAGTTGCTTTGTTTCCCAGCTTTGCCTGGCAGGGGGCAGCGATGGAACGGTTCGGGGTGAAGTCGGCTCCGTCGCGGAACCGCTCCAAGACCGCCCTGTACGTGACGCCCCAGGACCGTGTGACGGAGTTCGGCAGCGAGCTGCACGAGGACGGGGGGAAGCTCTTCTGCACCTCCTGCAACGTGGTGCTCAACCACGTCCGCAAATCCGCCATCAACGACCACCTCAAGTCCAAAACGCACACCAAGAGGAAGGCGGAGTTCGAGGAGCAGAACGTCAGGAAGAAGCAAAGGACTCTGACTGCCTCCCTGCAGTGCAACAGCACTGCCCAGACAGAGAAAAGCAGCGTGATCCAGGACTTTGTGAAAATGTGCCTGGAAGCCAACATCCCCCTGGAGAAGGCTGACCACCCCTCTGTGCGAGCCTTCCTGTCCCGCTACGTCAAGAACGGCAGCTCCATACCCAAGTCGGAGCAGCTGAGGAAAGCGTATCTGCCTGACGGCCATGACAATGAGAACCAGCTCATCAACACTGAAGACCGTTGAGAAGAGCGCTGTTTTCATCCTCGTTGTGAAGTTTTACATATTGATGGTGTGGTTTATTTTTATATTCATGCATATATACAGTGTTACATATTGATTTTACAAGCTATTTTGTATTCTTGTAGAAAGGACAATCTACTCGAGGACTTAGTGGTGTGCCACAGATTGTTGCTAACCCTGCTGTGGATTTCAGAGCTACACTGATGTAGAGCTCGTGAGGAGTGTAGGGAGCATTCCTGGCATACAGCTGATCTCTGTTCAGTCCAGCCGTACCTGAGGCTGAGAAAAAGCCACCTGAATGGAGGACCCCACTTCACAGTGCATCTAAGAAGACGGTGTGGTAGGGATTGCTAACCATGGCAGTGGATTGCTTTGTCCAGTATCCTGTCCCTGAGTGACCAAGAAGAGGTGCTGCACCTTTGGGATGCAAGAAGCTCTAGGATGGTTAGTTAAAATATCACTGCTCTGTTGGGGGAGGACTACTGCAACTTTCTATTCAAGCTTGGTTTACGATTTGAAACAGGAGACATTTTTCTTCTAGAACACTCCCCTATGCCGTTTGGTGCAACTGTGGAGGTACTCATTATCCAGCTGAAACAGCCAGTCTCTTGTACTGACCTCTGAACTCCACTATTCTCATAAGGCTGGGAGTTCCGCAGGTTTGCCATGTCTGCTTTTCTAAAATCCCTGTTCCCTTGTCTTGGTTTCACATGCCCCCTGCCATTTCAGTGCCAATATTGGAAAGCTGAGTAGACAAACCAGTAATTGAGTGTGGTTTGCAGTGCAGCTGCTGTCAAGGGAAACTTCTGCTGGACCAAGTCCTTAGCAGAGAGGATTAATGCCTTTTTCCTACTAGCAGGACTAAGCAAAATCTAAATTGGGGATGGCAGAGGCACGAAACTGAGGAGTTGGGAAGGTTTTTTCATTGTGCACAGGAGAAGAGGCTGCTCCATCTTTCCCTGAAGGTCCTTTACACCTCTGGCCTTGTCATCAGCCTTTCAGTCATGGGAGGTGAAGTGATTAAAACAGTTTTTAAAGCAGTTAGTGCAAAGGCTCTTCAGTACTCGTGAGCACAAGTAGGAAGGCACATCCTACACTTCGAAGCTATACTGGAATTACAGACCTGGACTGTATTTCTTACTCTGTGCCATGGCCACACCGATTGGACTGGCAAAAAGCAAAATGGGAAATTGGAGAACTTCAATAATGTTACCCTCTCCAAAACCTAGTAAACTCTTACTGACCTATTCCAAATTATGATGCTAAATAGTTCACCCGATGCAAGTGTTCTATAAAGGTTTTGAATGAAATGAGGGAGTACAGTGCAAAATGCGGGAATGCAACTGACCTGTGCCTGCTCTAGATCTCCTGGAGATGCTGTGGGATCAGAGAGGTGCCAAGCATCTCCTGGGAGCACAGGAATCCTCCCTCTCAGTGGGTACAGTGGCATAAGGATGCTTTTACTCCCAAAGGTGGAACCAGTCATGCCGCTTCCTTTCCCCAGCAGAGTTTCATAGCAGTTTATTTACAGCAGTACTAAGGAATTGCTGAAAAGAGACAAAACAACCAGATTATTTTGGGGTTGGAGCTATTTCCCCAGCTGTATCTAGAGCAGTCTCCTTTGCTGGGCTGAGAGAGATTTACATACTTAGTAACAGCTGGTTTTTTGTGCAATCAGCTCCGCAGAAATGCACTTGTGTTCCATGTCCTGCAGCCTCCTGCTGGAATAAACGGTCAAAGCTGAAGAGCAGCAGGCTTCTTGTCCAGGGGTGCTCAGCCCACTGGTGGTCTAGGACTTCAGACAGAAATAACAGTAGCAACTTTTTAATCTAATCCTAGAAATCAAGGTATGCCTTCCTAAATATAATTTTTTATTGCACAAGCTTGGGTTTAGCTTAAAATCCTTAACTGCCTTGGGCTAGAACTGTTTAATAAATCTTCTGAAGCCGAGAGAAAGGTAAATTGCCTGTAGCCGTTTCTGTCCTGACAAGAATTGAAAGTGCTCTCTCACGGCTGCTGTTTCCTTACAGTGAAACAACTCCTTGCTTTAATTTTTAATCTTTTTTTGAAACCTCAGCAATGCTATCTTAGAATTGAAGCAAATGGAAAATAATTGGATATTGAGAAAACAAAAGCAGCTAGAACAATGGGATGGTTAAAAAAGAGGAATTTGGGGTAGTTCACTCAGTTTTTGCTAATGTGGGATTTTCCAGGCTGCACCCCATAACAATTTTATACAGGATTTGATGCTGTATGTTCTTCCCTTGACTGACAGACATTTTCATGGGAACATCAAATAGGCTCTTGCATAACTTAAAAAAAAAATCAAGTTACTTCCACATTTATAGTTTCACATAAAAATAAAAAAGTTGGCAAGTGTAATGAAGTTAATTTGCAGGACACTGCTGTCTTAATAATAGAATATTTTCATTTAAAAATAAAGCTTTTCAAGCTTTTTGAAAATCAAGATGTTGATCTATTGCAACAAATATTAATAATGGAGTAAAACTATGAAAAAGCACTTTCTGATAATCTAGAAAGAAGAACAAGTAAGTTTAGAATCATTGTTCTAAATCAAATCATCAAGACTTTTTTAGAGAAAATAAGAGTAAGTGGTTGCATTCTCTGAGGAAACAGAGTCCTGCAAACACTCAAATTCAGAACATCATTTTACCAGTATATCTGCCATTGGATAAAATAACTTCCTTTTAATTGCTGTTGGTCTCAGGGAAGATTTACAGCAGAAGTTTTCTCATCTATCTAAACCTAACTAAGAACGAAATCCTAGTTTAGAGGCTGTGATGAAGTTGCTGAAACGGTCACCATAGGAGGTTTAAGTTCTCGTGCAAGAATAAAGAAAACTCTCAGAAGTAAACGGAGGATGGTGACAATGTCAGCTTTTCACTTTACATACATCCATATGTAAGGACAAGCTCTAAGGGATACTTTTTGCCGGGTGGTTTTATGAAGATATTTGAACTGTACATATATTAGTAAAAAAAAAAAATTAAAAGAAGAAATATTTTCTTCTCTGACCAATACTTAATTTAGCCAACTTACAGCTAAAATGACTCCAAAGTGTTTTTCTTGAAACAACACTTGCAAAGAGTAAAACACCAAGAGGATCATTCTGTCTTGTGTGACTCCTTACATGGACACACCATGGTAGTTTCAGCTTGCGTGTTCCTGAAAAATATAAGCAAGCTTCAGAATTTTTAATCATTTTGAAGCCTGTAATTTGGCAGGCCCCTAGGAAAGGTGAAGCATTCAGCACAATGAAAGGGAAATCTGTTTTTCAATGGAGAGAGAAACTTGTTCTGCAAAGTATGGGATATTCTCATGACAGAAGGGCTGGTTTTAGCCAGAGCCCCTTTCAGCCATTCCGTTGAGCTGAAGAGTGAGATGCTCCCTATTAGGTTTTGCAGCATAATGAGCTGGTTTTCAGGAAAAAGGGGGAAAAAAAAGCTGGAAGTTTGCAAAGATAATCTCTATTTATATTTACATATAAAGAGAGACAAGGCTCACTGTTGTTGCATTCACATTGTACTCACTGCTACTTACTCTGTGTAATTTGAGTGCTTGTTGTCTTTGTACAATTTTAAAGTCGTGTCTAACTTCCAAAATATTTTTATTTTAACAAAGCTTCTCACTGTAATAGTGCTGTTAGAGTTTAGTCTCTTTTGGTCTAATGAAGATGCTTTATTTTTGTTTTGGTGGTAGGGATGTTTTGTTGATGGTGAGTGGCCACAGAAATGGTTTTATTTAAAAAAAAAAAAAAGTCATGAACTTATGATTAGATACTAGAGTGAGGCTGAAGGTGCCTGGGTCCTGCAGTGCTACAAGACTTCCTGTAGGAACAGTAACACCAGAGTAAGTGATTGAAGTTTTTATATTAAAACAATACTGAAGAGAAATACTTTACATTGTAAAGTTTTCACTTGGTAATGAAAAAACGGTCTCTTTAAAAAAAATAAAGGTATTCCTTTTTTATAGAATTCATGCATGATCTCTTATTTTACCAATCAAGTGCATCAAGAACATGTGGCAGTTCACAGAGAGTGCTGTAATCCAAGACAGAAGAAGTGGATGGGGACAGGAAAAATTAGGGAGCTGCTGTTGTAGCTTAAGGTAGTATCAAATATGGAAGCTGTTGGTTGATTGAGCTGTGCAATGACACTGAAGTCTGTTTCAGGACTGGTTATGCAAAACCTCTGGTTCCTGTCAATTCCTGATTTTCTCATGGTAACAGAAATTCCCTAAGGATGCCTTTTGCTCCAAGTGAACCCCAGGTGGGATGATGGTTGTACATTTTGACACTGCAGTAAATGATTTGTAGGTACAGGATCTCGCAGCTGTCCAAGGCCTCAGATCTTTTCAGGAAGGGCTTCTGCCATGTGGAAGAATCCCAAAAGGTCACAGTTCGGTCCCTCTCCCTTGGAGACTTCATGAAAATTGAGCGAACATCAACCCATCGAAAATTATCAAGTGTGGGTTTGATTGTTTACATATTTCTTTTCCTGAATTCTGACCTGTCTTGACATCTCATGATGGATCAATGACAAACTCAGACAAGCTCCTGACTGATGAATTTATGAATGATGACTTTCTCATTTTCAGTCATTTCCAGGTCACAGCACATTAAGATCAAGTGCTTTTTGTTGTGAAATGGGAAAGCAGAATAGAAATAAAAATACCCTTTGTAAAGTTTTCTTGTGTGGGCAATTCCTGTATGAAACAGCACGTGCACACTTGTAAAATCAATCTATCAGTAGGGATTTGTGTGGAAGCTGATGCAGAACCAGGTAAAGCAAATATTTAAAGTTCAGTAATTAAGCCATGCTAAATTCTTATGGTGAGATTTTACTTTTTTAACTGAATCAAGGCAGTTCAACCCATATCCAGGATGCAGTAGGATCAAATACACACAACTTTCAGGCCACAGTGACGTTGATAATTAGGTTTGATATTATTTGCATGGGCTGGAGGAGAGACAATCTGTGGTAGTTCTGGTTTGTTGTTTTTTTTTTCCCTCATTCCACTATTTTTTTGAAAAGGGTTTGGAATTTGTGGCTCCTGTGATGGTAGAGGCTATCTCTCCCATATCCAAAAGCCTATCTCAGGGAGAAGGAGAAAGTGCAGGCTGAGATGGGATACAGGAGCTACTGCAGCTCAGTGGAGGGATATTGTTCAGTAGTTCTGTTCAGAGCTGGAAGGAAGGAGCTTTAGAGGTTCTTAGGGGGGTTTTTATATTGGTTTGCCTCAAGTGGTTTTTTAATCTGTCCTCCAGTGTGCAAAACAGCTCTCAAATCCAGCATTGGATTTCACTGCAGTAACTGAGACCTTCTCACCCTAATTCTTCTATAATTAGCTCAAAATTGCTTCCTCCCTCTCCCTGTTTCTGAAGCCTGTCATTATCTCAAGAAAAACCCACCAGCTACAACACCCCTGGCTGCACTTAGGGAAGTGTTTTACAGACAGCAACCCCCCAAGTGGAGCCTTAACCAGCTCTGGACCGCATGAGCTGAGGCCCCTTGTGAGAGCACCGAAGCCCAGCCTCCAGTTCAGAACCTGGCTCCGGATGTGTGCTGTGGTTTAGCAAGGTCAGCTCATCTGCTGAAACTGAAATTGCTGAGGCAAAAGGAGGGAAATGCAGAGAATCTCGTGTTCTGAAGAAGGAAAGGAATTATATTGAAATGAAGGAGCTGATCCTGCTTTTAACAGGGAATTGAAGGACCAAGGCCTGGAATGGGCTGCAGGGGCCACCCCGGCTGGTGCAGCAGCAAACCCTGAGAGCTCTGTGATCACCTGTGACAGGCATGGAGCTGATGGGACAGTGGAACACTGCTGCTCCTTTAAGGCACTAAAACCTCCTTCCTGCAGAGTGAAAATGTAATTTTCAGCAGACTTCCTGGAGCCCACTCTCAGAACGCTCTGTCTCACTCTGTGGTTTCCTGCAAACAGGAAAAATGCAGCTCCGAAACAGAACTCTGGTCTTGTCAGAAGAAAAACGGAGGTGGAACAGAAAGAACATTGCATAGACTATGGCTGGTTTGGGTTTTTTTCACTTGCACTCTAAGTAAAGTAGCAACAGCCATGACAAAGGGGACTGAATCAGGTGAAGGAAGTTTCTATTTATAGCAATCCTCTGGTGTGAATTTCACTCCATACTTTTGGAGCCTCTTCCTGATAACGGTGTCCAACACAGAGAATTGTGCTCGTTGTTGTGTTTGAAGTGAATTAGTTCTTTAAATTCAATTGCACTGGATGAGGGGTTTTCAATACCTGATGTCTGTTAGGATTCAGCAAAGAAATTACTGAGTTGCTACGGACAGTGCAAAGCAGTGCCCATCTGGTGACATCTTTTTCTGCCATCTCCCTTTCCTAGTTTAGGATTAGGACTCTCATTCCTTCCTTGGACAAATACTTATATTTACTTAGCATTCACTACCCCTTGAAACATGCTTTTAAAGCAGAACTAGAATCTTGCAGTGTCTCAAATCCATGGACTGAGTTAAAAAACCCCCAAAATCTAAAAATATAAATTACCATTTGGAGATCGAAAAGATCTCATTTGTATCTTAATGATACCATGAAAATAGAATGGCTCAAGGTGGTAATTAAGCATCAACAAGAGAGTAACTTCCCTGGACAACCAGTTTTTCTCTCTGAGCTGGCTGTGGATGCTGCCACCAGGTGCCTTTGCTGCACAAAAATGCAATTTGTGGTGGGAGTGTTTTGGCTCAAGTGGAGCCCTGCTGTCTGTGCAGTTACACTCAAGGAGCTTTCTTCTGTAAATATTTTCCATGTAGGCTGGATTGGAACTTTTGTCAGGCTTTTTCAGTTCCTCACACACATCAGTAGGATTCTCCTGGTCATTACTCACTCAATCCAAACACAGAATTTTTGACAGAAAAAAGAAATCCAAACACAACATTGCAGAAAGTTGTTCCATTATTTTCTCCCAAATATTACTCTGGGAAAAAAGTCCTGGTAATTTAGACTTTGGTAACCATTTGCATTTTAAGCAGAAATGATAATTGCTACATACAAAATTCATGTTTGACTTCAGTTTGGTCCCAGCTTTAGAAAGAAACTTTGACCTGGCAGAAGTTTTTGGGAAGGCTCAGCTAAGTGCTTCAACGTCTTAAAAATATTTAGGAGAAAAAATCTTAAGGAAATGTTGAAAAAGGAACCCACAAAATCCAAATCCAAATTACTTGTCCTTGTGTTACGAAGATGCTGAGAACAAGCAGTAGAAACAATCATCTTTTATAGTACAGGTTGTTAGAAATTAAGACATTAATGCAAATTAAGAAAATCTAGATGTGTTTGACCTCTACCAGCTTGTGAATAGTGATTTTTTTCAGCTTCTTAACTGATTAATGATGAATTAGTCATACAGACGCACTGAGCATGTTCAAAATCCTGCTATGCGTTTCTCCTCTTGTAAAATCAAAGCCTCATTGGCAGAAGCATCTTTCAAAACACAAAAAAAACCCCTGCAGCTTTGTTCATTGCACTGTGAGGAAAGCCAGGAGCCAGAAGGGGGAAAGATGTTTTTTTAAACTCCCAGGACCATCTTCTCTTTCCAACGCCCAGACAAGGAAGGTTTTTCCAGTCATGTTGATAAAAAAGATATTCCTGTAGGTTCTTCTGGTAATGCTGGCTCAGAGCAATTATCAAGTTTACAGTAAGATGTGGCCTCATAATTAAACCTGTCTGTAGCTATTAAACATTACAGGTGCAGAACAGAAACCACAGCAGTGCTCAGTGCACCCTGGAGATAATCTGTCTTATTTTATTACCACAGCAGAGCCTCCTAATTTAATTGAAGAGGATGATAATGATGGTAACTGAGGAATATTCAGGAACTGGCTAGATAAGAACTCCAGCACTTGAGGACCAAACACATTTTGCATCATGGCCAAAGGCTCTTCCTTCAAAGGGTTTGGCAGCAGTTTTTGAGTAAGAGGCTCTGCTAATTTGGACTGATGTGAGGACCACACTTTGCCCAGTATACTCCTAATATTATTTTTATTTTCTTTTGCTTAATGAGATTATTTTATCTCAAGTTCTTCCTGGCTGGTATCCTACAGGAGACATAAGTGTTACCATGGAAAGGAAGGAAATCCTACAAAAAGACTTAGAGCTGCTGCAATGGACATTGAGACAATTGCTGTTCAGACATCTCAGATACAGCAATTGATAAACTGGTCAAGATAACATTGACAAAAGCACTGTTAAAATCACACAAATTACCACAAATATCAAAATAATGTTTATAGGAGCATCATAGAGAGAAAAGTTTTGCAAGTCAAGTCTCTACACAACCATGATGGAAGTATTTCATTTTAATGTACTTCGATTTTACCCCTTCCAAACTTTTTTGGCTTTTATTTGGGGCAAAAGTAAGCTAGGAGTTGAAGCCAATTTATTTAAGTTTTTTATGTTGCAAAGCTATCCAAAGACAAAACAACAAGAACCCCAGAAAACCCTCCATTGTACACCACAAAAACATTAGTGTTTCTTTAAGATGGGAAAAAAGTGAAAAGGACTAAAATTCAATTTCTATTTGCAAAATTACATTCTTCAAAAAATCCCAATGGTGATATAAATATGTACAATTACTAAAATAAAATTTTCCATCATTCCTTGAGAAGCCTTCTCTGCAGCTCAGGAAGGTGTTTAATGAGTTTCAGAACCGTTGTGTTCTTTACAAGGGATTGAAGAATTGGAGAATCCTCCTTATTTATCTGCTGCTGGAACATCTCCACATGTTGGAAGTGATGAGGAGTTCGGTACCTTGAGTAGTACAGCAGCAAAATATCTAACAGGTATGTGGGAACAAGTGAAACGACTCCCAGCTCTGTCTTCACATTTTGCATTGTAAAAAGTGCCTCTGTATTTCCATCTGTGTGTTGATCCAAACTTCCTCCAAATGCTTTTGTGGTGAACTCGGAGCATCTGTGTATTTTAATCAGGCTCTTTCTCCTCCTTTCAAGGTCAGAGGGACGTGGAAGGCTCTGGTCCTTAACCATGGCCAAGGTGATCCAAAGTGCTGAGAATGCTGATCCTGGGAAAGAACTTCTGAAGCCAACAGAAGGATATCTTCGTTTCTATAAATGTGCAGCTTCTTGTGAATGTTGATGGTGTAAAATAACCCTGATTTTCACCAATGACAATTGAAAACTGCAAATTAAGTGATACATTGCATGGCTTGTAAAAGTGAGACTCTGTTGTGTGGGATTGGTGATGTCAGAGAGATTGTTACGAACCCATTGAGAGTTCCCTGGTTCAGTTTTTGGGTTCATTTCTTTCTTGATGTTTTGCTTGTATGAATAAGTTCCTGCCATTAACAGAGGGTTGATAGCACTCACTTCAGTGTTCATTAATTTTCTTCATGCTCACTACCTGGCAGGTGAAGACTTCCTAAATCTGAGGACAGTCAGCATCTCTTGTCCTGCCTGCCTGCAAAGTACTCGTGTGCCTTTTAGGCCACTTTTCTTCATTGTTTCTATGATCTCATCTGTAATGGAAAGTGCAGTGTTTACAAATGAGTGAGAAATTGGTTATAAAAGACAGTTCTAAGGTATCTGTCAAGATGTACAGCAAAGATTATAAACTCTGTCCTCCTACTCTTTCAGAAAGGAATTTTTATGCAAAATAATCTCCCACCAAGAACAAATAAATAAAGCTGACAATTTAAAAACTGAAGTTCAGTATTTTGCCAGAATTCTGTATGAAGTTAAACTGTAGTAGAACGTGAAATTTGTAGCACTCCTCACAAAAGCTGCCTAATAAATCAGGAGTGAAGAATACTCCTGACATTACATGATCCCTTGTGGCTGTTAAACATTGGATCAGAAGGAAAACGTCCAAATCTTTTCTCTATACCTGCAAAATCAAAGACATCATATTTCCAACTAAGCGTTCCGGGTTAACACCACCATTCTCCTCCGTAAGAAAGAACCGGCCTGGCTTCATTGATTAGTTCAGATTTAATTAATCCACCTTTCAGACTTGGAACTGAACTCCTGCAGAGCTGCTGGGGTCCTACATACTCCCATTTTCCAAACTTGCTTGGGGAGTTCTTAGTTTTGATAAGTTTGCTTGCCTTTTTGGTCTAGCTGTGATCAACATTTTGATTTATACTATGTTAAACCTGGTTAGGCACATTTCAATGTCCAAGGACAGTGATTACCTGGATTATTTTCTTTAATTGTGACCAAGTAAAATAATCCTCCTGGTGAAAGCAGGTCTGGTACTAAGGGGAAAACTCTATCCATTACTTCTCTGCCTTGTTTGCCACCAGCCCAAGACGCCTCTATTCCACGGCTTTTCACCTAGGAAGAAGGAAAGCAAGGATTGTCATAATACAGAATGATAAAACTGTCACAACTGACAGCAGCAATATCACTTTTACTGTGTATTTCAAACTTTTCCTACCTCTTCAGAAGGTGTTACCACATATGGTGGGTTAAACAGCAGCAGATCAACCTTCCCATTTAATCTTGGAGACAATCCTTCGACCTGTAGGTGAAGTTGATGGTTCTTTTGTGGGGGGTTTCTTTTTGGAAACATGAAGAATGCAAGTATTTTGTAAAAATACAGTTATATGGTGCAGTTGTTCAGCCACTTTAAATCCCATTTATTGTGGCCTATCTACATAATCTCTTATAAACATATATATTTAAAGAGATGAGAAAAATTAGCTTTTCTCTGTATCAAATTTTGTAAGAAACTAAAAGTTACAACATACACAAGTCCTAATTAAATCAGAAAAGGCTGAGAACCAAGAACTGCATAACTTTAGACAAAATGAAAATATCAGGCCACTACAGAATTCCTTGTCCAGCATTTTCCAAACTATATCTACAGAATTATTACTTTTTAAATTAATACTATGAATTTTTAGAGCTTAATTTTGAATTTTAGAACTTGAATAGTGTGTTGGCGGTTTTTTTGCCTTGGCAGAGGGTGATGTCCAGAGGTCCCTCCCAACCCTAACTATTGTGTGACTCCCTGATCGCCAGTAAGTATTAAAAAATTACACAAACTACAAAGGAGATACTACTGAAACATCTCTCTTACCAAGTCAGTAATGACAGGCTGCAGGTGAACATTGTTAAGCAGAGCTGTCTCCTGAGTACAGTAAGCTGCTGTGGGGTTGATATCTGTACATCTAAAAGCAAAATAATACGAAGTTATACATTACTGTACCTGGAAGTTTAACCCTATGAACCACAAGCTAATTTATAGACTCACAGAATACTCTGAATTGAAAGGGACCCACAAGGATTCAACCCAGCAACACAAGCGTAGGCTTAGCAATCTGTCTGAGGAATGGGAAAATGGATTCCTAGTCACAACACTACTTATTTCTTAGAGAATCTGATGTAAGTAATTCAGGTTGCACCAAAATCTCAGAAATGCTCAACAGGCTCTCCTTGCTTTGAGTTATGTATCTACAGAATTGAGAATAGTTTATAAAATGTGAAAATGAGAAATATATATGAGAGGACTAAGCATCCTTCATTACTGCACACAAGTTTAGGTGCTGCTATACTTACATGTACAGTGCACTGGGTCCCAGGATGGAAGAAGCCAGAAATGTTGAAACCACACCAGATCCAGATCCTATTTCAAGGCAGATCTCAGGTCTAAAGAGAGAACACTCTGGATGACTTTTGTCTGTAACATACAAGAGCACTGCAACAGACACAGAATTGGTCAAGACAGCGTTATATAATGTGCTATCCTCCCAAACAAGCTGAAGTACAGAATCACAAAATGTCTTGAATTAGAAGGGACTCACAAGGATCACCAAGTCCAACCCCTGGCCCTGCACAGACACCCCAACAATCCCAGCCTGTCCATCCCTGGCAGCGGTGCCAAAAGACTTCCGGAGCTCTGTCAGGCTGATGCTGTGACCATTTCCCTGGGGAGCCTTTTCCAGCGCCCCACCACCCTCTGCGGGAAGAACCTTTTCCTGATATCCACCCCGACCCTTCCTGACACAGCTCCAGCCATTCCCTCGGGTCACCGTCACAGAGAGCGGGATCAGTGCCGCATGAGAATGCCGCAGCAGCGATGAGGTTTCCTCTTCTCAAGGCTGAAGCAGCCAAGCGCCCTCAGCCCCTCCTGCAGCCCTTCCCCACCTCCGCAGCCCCTCTGGAGGCTCTCGCATGGCTCTGACACCGCTGTGGCCGCACTCCCCCCTCAGCCCAGCCCTCCTGGCTCCCCTGCCTGCCCTGTCCTGCCCTGCCGCACCGAGCCTCCCGCAGGCTGCCCGCGTCCCGCTCCAGCGCGTCCAGCAGCAGGAAGGTGTCCTCGGCGGGCTCGTACACGTCCCGAAAGGGCCCCCGCGGGCCCAAGTGCTCGTAGCGCGGCGTGGGCAGCGCCATCACCGCCCGCCCGCCGCCCGCATCCGGGGGAAGGGGAGGGACAACCGTAGGGACGAGCACACACCCCCTCAGCATCGCTCGGTGACGCTCGGATGGGCTCGTCCCGGAATTGCAGCCGGTGCGGTGCCGTCCGATCGCGTTGATCCACAGTGAATACCCTCAGCGTGTTTAATGCCGTCCCCTTGAGGGCGGATCGGAGAGGGAGGGCGCTGCTGCCCCCGCTCGTAACCTCGGCGTCGGCTTCGCGAGTTGTGTTCCCATCACGAGAGCGACCACAGGGAGTCAGCACAAACCCACGGGAAAGAAGCGCTGAGGAAGCTTCTGAAACGCGCGGGGGAAAGCCTTATACTGATAAGCCAGAAGAGGCTCTATGTTCTAGTCATAAAAGCGCTATATTTCTGTGATTCTTAGCCAGCAACACTCGACAGCATCCTTATGTACCAACCCTGTGAACTTCACTGTCACAGAATCACAGATTGGATTGGGTTGG
>VYZT01043242.1:0-65846 GCA_013400735.1 Pomatostomus ruficeps
CCAGGACCTCCATGTCCTTCTTGTCCTACAAGGCACAAAACTGGACACAGAATTTGAGGTGCAGCCAGGGGCTGATATCCAGGTGGCAACGTGGAGACCTGGGCTGCTCTCTACTAACTGCAGACTAAATGGTGGATTTTTAGAGCTACTCAGGCATGTAACTACATAAGTACCTAAGATTTCCCCTCTGCATCCCTTCAAATCCAAACACCTTGGAGGCTTTCCTGAAAATCTTTTAGTAGTTTAAGAGCCTTTATAGCTTGTTCAGCATTTAGGTAAGAGCCTTGCCAGGGTTCCAGGCTGAAGCATTATCTCTCAGGCCAATGGTAAGAGCTGGATAGGATAGGGATTTCATCATATGAAGTTTTAGAGTTACAAAGTCCAGCTTTTTCTGGATTCTTGGAGATTTTCTTTTTGGCTGAGCAGGATATCCTTTGCTATGAGGTACATTTATCTGAGCTGCAGCTTCCTCAGCCTAAAGTCCTCCTAGAAAAGCCATGACTCTCAGAATGCCTTCACACTGAGAGTAAATGCAAAGCCTGATGGCTCTGTGACTCTTCCTTCTCCAGTAGGGAGCTGGTAATGGGCAGCACTACTGCTCAACCCTCTTATCCTGCAGAGGGGATGCGGCAAAGGGCCACTGCTTTGGACACTGCAGGGGCTGAGGCCTGCACAGACATGCCAGGTCAGTTTTAGCTTGGTCTCTCAGAGAGCTGCACACCATCCTCATGTACAAGTCACCACACCTCCTCTATTCCAGTAGCAAATGAAGAGCTGGAAGTTCCTTTGGTTGTACTTGTCCATGATACATAATACACAGTCCTTGGAGCAAAAAACCAGCTGGAGGTATCCAGAGAGGACTGTCACTGGTAGAGCCTTGGCAGGGCCCAGGGGTGCTGTAACAGTGTGCTGGGGGTGCTGCTGGAGCAGGGAGAGATTGAAGCAGAAGATAATGTACATTCCAAGTGCAGCTTTAAGATTTACCACTCTTTGGTAAGCTCAGTACCCTTCTCTGTTCTGTGCCCCTTCCAGAGCTGGCCCTGGGTGCCAGACTGGCTCCGCAAAGGGCTTTGGCTTGAGGATGTCCAGGGAGATGGAGCTGTGCCTCCTGGTGTGCAGAACCTCATCCTCCTTGCGCCCCTTAAAACCAGACCCCCAAAGCACAACTGGGACCATGTCCTTTGGATGGCCACCCTTCCCCCCTGCTGCCCATCCCTTGTCCATCACCTGAACTCTTTCTCAGGAGTTGAGACACCCATGCACCTTTGACTTAGAGTGTGCAAATGTTCCTTTTTCCATCTCTGGGGGCAGTGCCTGCCTCCCCCAGGCCATGTGGGGGAACAAGGGCCTATTTCAACTCTTTTGAATACAACTGCTCCAGTGTGGGAAAGGTATTTAAACTGCATTTCAACAGTGAGTCAGACACAGTGCAGCACCACACCTCTGTGCTCTCTGGCTGGGGCTCCTCTAGAGGAAGTAAAAGGTGTTTTTTCCTCTTTGAGTTTGTTCCTGAATTTTATCCTATTCCTATTTTAAGCAAATACATACGCTAGTCCAAGTAGGTACAGCAGTCTGCTACACCAGAGCAGACTTAACAGGGGTCTCTTAGTTTTGCAAAGGCATTAAGGTGGCGAGTGAGCTGCCATGGCTCAGTGAGAACTTTAGAAAGGATACTTGTCAAGTATAAAATAATGTTAACAAATTAGAGCAATTAAATTTAGGATGTGGTATGTCAGAAACCAAAGAAAAATGCAGCTGCTGGCATCGCATCGGGGTGCATTTGTCACATAATGTCAAGGGGAATCCCTATAGATAGAGGGACCTTTCACTGTTCACAGAAAATGAAACTTTCATGGTCCTCACGGGTTATAAATGGGACTGTTGTTGACTTTCTTCATGCAAAGGCTGCCTCCCCAACAAAATCTCAACAGTCCCAGAAAAAAATTCACTCAAGTAGGTTTTTCCCCATTGAGACCCACTTTTCAGGCACCGCCATGTTTGCTCCCAGCCCGTGCTGCAGTCAAAGTGCCTTTTGTACCTCCCTCCAAAATAGTTTATTCTTCTCCAGCAAACAACATCATTTAGCACTAGCTGGAGGAGCTGAGCGGTCTCAAGTTAGGAAAACCAGATGTATTTGAATCATCTGTCAAAACCAGAGGCCAACACTTGATCTATGGCAAGGTAATGAAAAGAGTCACTCATTCATTAATAGTGTGGAGCCGTAGGAGCGCTGCAAATCACGGAGCGGGATATTGTATGAATGTGTCAATGTTACTGATATCCAGGGGCCCGTTACTGAAACATGCACTGATGAAAGGCTTCATGTGTGCACCCAGAAACAAGCCAATAAAGTCCTGCTCCTTGCAGGAAAACAAAAACAAGATCTGAAAAGGCAGCTCAGAGTTAGAACAACAGTCTCCTGTTACCCTTTTTTGCTATCACTGGAGCAAGACACTGCACTTGAGAGACCTTTTTCTATTATTTTTCTAAACATTTTTTACAGACTTAACAGCCTACCTCCAAGGTCATGCCACCAAGAGGCCGAAGTGATGACTCAGATGCCATCGGTGAGTTTAACACCCTGTCCTGTGCTGTTATTTATAGCTGGTTTTATAGCTGTGTTTTTGAGGCCCCAGCTGAGGCAGAGCCTCGGTGAATGAAGTCTTATACAAACACACAGGGAGGACAGCCCTGGCCAAGGGCTCACAGTCTGTAAAAGGTGGCTGCAAAGTTCCTCTAGGGTATGGCCAGTGGCATAGAGACCATCTCCAGGAGACCCACAGAATCATCTCTGCAGCCTGGAGGAGACACTTCCTTGTGCAGCCAAGAAATCGCCACCACAATGACAAATGGGGGTGTCAGTGAGAGGGAATGTACAGGGGAAACACTTGGAGACATTGGCGGGAAGTCTGCACTCAGAGGCAGATTAGTCTTGAGTTTGTGCGATAGATTGTCTTGACTGAGGGCATTTTCTGCTCCATCTGGTGAGTTGAAGTTTGATTTCTCAGGTCTGTGACCAACGGTGATAAAGGTGATGAAGGACATGCTCAAGGTCACACTGAATTAGAGGTTCAGACAGGAATAAAACCCAGACCTCCTCAGCCCCATCTAGGTGCCAAGGCAAATAGTGCTGGAGGATGCAGATGGCCACTAATAAACAACACCATCATGATATTCTTACAGGATTTGAATGGTCTCCTGATGAAAAGACTAGAAAATGTACAGAATCAGATCTGCAGCTAGCACCCATCAGAAAAGCCAGCATCTCTGGATTTAGCTGTCAAAACTTGACACCAGCCTACACCAAGTGAGGATTTGGCCCTCTATTCTTGGGAAGTTATTTACAGTGGAAGAATGTGCATACACTTAGGCAGCTTGCTCTTTTTTTTTATTTTAAGATCAAGATTCGTTCCAGATTGGTAATTAAGTTTAGCTTTTTCAGTGACAGGAACTGCTCTGACAGCTGCAAATCATAATAATATGCATTTGTGTACATTTGTGCCTACATGCTTGCGCATTTTTGCTGTTGTAGCTAAGAGTACAATCAGTGACTTATGTACATTAGGCTGTATCTTGAAATTGTTTTTGCAAACAGACAGTGCTTGCATAGTGAAGAGAGCTGTGCTCTGCTAAAGACATCTTCAACTTCCTCACAGAAGTCTCCAGATAGGAACATCCCCACCTACAATGTTGGTCAGGTCAGGCCTCAGGTTAGCCCAAGGCTACAGACCCAAAATTAAGTGGTTGTTTCTCTTGACGTGCTGCCTTCATGCTGCAGTGTATGCCTGCACTGCTCTGGGGGATTTAGTTCCAGAAAACTGGGGCTATTCTTCTGGCTGTAGGAATGGAGGCTGGGGAAGGCATGAAAGAGTTATTAGGAGCCAAGAAATGCTGTCCAAATCTTGCTGGGAGTGGTGGCAGATTGCTAAGTGAAAGCAAAAGAAATGCTCTAGGCAATGCATTCTGCTGGGGCAGCTTGTCCCAGCTGGCAGCACCAGCTAAACCGGGATAGTGTTCTCAGTGGGGGCAAGGAAAAGGTTGGGAGCAGCTCCTGAGCTGGGGCTCGTGCTAGCCCCGATGTGAGGACATGCCTGAAAGAGCCCACCCGCCTTCTCAAACATGTGCTGCAAGGCTTACACTTGTGTTTGGATGGCGATCACAAGTAGAAATGCTATCAAAATGTTGCCTTAGTTCTGGAAATTCAGCATAATTCAAAGACGGTTTTATGATGCTGCCAGCCCCAATTCCATTGATGAAAATCAAAGCTTCCCAAGAACCAAACAGACGAGTGACAGCGTGCCAGGTTTAGTCCTCCTAGGTGGTGGCACTGCTTGCTGAGCCTAACATGTGGGCATGCAGCAGAGATTCTCCACAGCTTCCCATTTATCTCTAGGGACTGATGGCCACAGCCTTGAACCCCACACAACCCAGTCTGCTTGTCTCTGATAGATCCGCATGATAAAATCCATCTTTGGTGGGATTTATTTTCATCCCTCTAATGAAAGTGTTTTGATTCAGTTTGCAGCATGGTTTAGAGAGCAGGAAATTTAAAACCAGCTCAGTGTGCTGTCAGCTTGAACGCAGTGATTTGTTGTCAGCCCACCCAACTGGGGTGTAGGCAATGGAAAAGGCAGTTTGGGGGCTTCAGAAACATTTTCCTCAATATAGTAGTGATTCCTTCTCTCAAAGAGCAGTCATCTACAGTACCTCTCCCTAGCTGTGGCTGAAAAGCTGTCAAACAATTCAATATTGCGAAAAAATTGACTGAGATACTACTGCAGGCTCAAAAAGTGCAAGTAAAATGCAGCATTATGCTGAGAGAATTATCAACTATGATTGCTTGAATAGGAAAACTTCAGCATTTACAATATGTATCAAATAGACTGGTATTTTAAAAAACTTTTGGCATCTAATATGTTGATCAGGCCACTCTATTCAGGCTCTACATGTTGCTCTTAAAGGGCTGGCCTCAGCAAGTCATACAGCTGGGGGCATGGAGTCAAGTCACAGAGCTGAGTTGTGGTAGATGAAGGAGGATATGTAGGAGCTGAGTCTCCAAAAACACTTCTAGCATGGATTAGACATGGCCATGGCTGCTGATGTTGGACTTTTGGAGAGCTAAGCCCAGACTTCTAACCTGGGAATTATCTTCTGAATGTGTCCTGCTAGACCAGATGGAGATACCTGATAGGGGCTGAAATTCACAGCTAGAGAAGAGAAACAAGAATGCCCCAAACTTGCTTGGTCACAGACAAAAAAGAAGCACAGCACAAATCCTGCTCTGCATCTGCCAGAAGAGGGATTTGAATCTGAATCCAAAACTGTGGGAAGCACCAGGCTGTCATATGTAAAGTGAGGGGTGAGGTCACCTGTTGGGGAACTCATCCTCCTTGCTTCTGCTGGCGTGAAAAAGGAGATATTCAGGCTTCCCCTCAAGAGCATCTGCTGTGGATTTCAGCCCCTATCAGGTATCTCCCTCCAGCCCAGAATTGCGCACTTTTTCTCCCTGAGTAGTACAGAGGTGGCATCACACCTCAACCACCAGCACAGCTTTTGGCTGGTCCAGGCAGCTCCCTGCCCAGCAGAATTTCACTGTGGCCCTTGTTTCAAGGTGCCCAAGGCTCTCAGTCCCTTATGATTTTTCCTGGGTCAAACACATCCCTTGGTTCATCATGGGCGGGGGAAAAGGTGGTGTGAGTGTACCTTACCCTATTATGCCTTCGCCCACATCTCCCAACCAGTTGTTACCTCTGGTAAATGTGAAATAACTTTTGAAATCCTGTTTTTTCCCTGTCAGAGCATCAGCTAAATTTGGATGGAGTTTAGGAAGTTAACAGGAGCACTGGTTTTAATTTTAGGGGAGAAAAAACAACCCTCCTAAGCTTGAATTTGTTATCCAACTTCCAAGACAGCAACCACATCCTCCCTGTTTTACTGCTTCTCCTTATCTGACAGACGGGGTCATGCCGCAGGGATAAAACAATATATATTCAATGCAGAGGCCTCACATGTTTATGGGGTACAGCTCGTTCCCTGGCCTACCCAATGTGATTTTGAAAACAACTTTTTATTTTAGCATTTCTTTGATGGCTGGTATCGGGGTTGGGTCCTTCACTTCTTCAGAGAAAAGTGACCTTTATGTCTCCATTTTTGAAAGCTGTTCCAAACCATGGAGCCTCGAGTGCCAAAACCTTTTCACATTCAAATCTCTTTCAAGCAGAACAGGGAGAGGAAGACCAGAGTTAGTGCACTCAAATGACCTCATTTGCCACATCAGAGCACAGAGCATTTATTCTATAAAGAGCATCAGTATGTGTGCAGTATCCAGGATGTCTTGTTAGCCAGTTTTTTTGATATTACTAGTATAAGCCAGCTTTTATATGGTATGGTTTGGCTGGGAACAAATGTATAAATTCTGCAACATGCAAAATTTTGAGGTTCTGATCAGCAAAGCCACATTAGCACATGTGTAAGTTTAAGTACACAAATACGGAGAGCATCAAAACTTTCCACAAAAGATGTTTTCCAGTGAAAAATTAGCTGTCAGGAATTTTGGGGTAAGAGGTCATATTTTTTTTCTTTTTCAAAATTAATTTATTTGTGAAAGTTCTGCTTTTTGAGGAAAATGCCAAGTATTTCTTCATAATTCTAATACTTACTTTGAAAATAAAATGCTTAGATTCAGCTTGCTTTCCACAGCAAATGGTGGAAGTTTCAGATGCCTTTATATTCCCATTTTCTTTTATGAGCTTGGCTAAGTATTATCTCCCAGAACACAACTGGTTTTTCACATTATGAGAGAAGGCTGTGGTGTATCTTAGGAAAGAGGATCTGAACAAGTGTGGTCAATTGAGGCAAATGTAAGTATAAGGCACTTAAATGGCAATTCCTGCCGGGCAACACATTAGCATTTCTAACTTAAAAAGAAAAGAAAAAGAAAAATGATAAAAAACTCCCAGCTTTCAACAGCAGAGAAACTTGCCCTTTATTGAGAAAAGCTTAAACTCTTCTGTGGAAAATACTAATGAAAACAGCACTGCTTTCATTTTTGTTAAAACACCCAAGGGAAAAAAAAAAAAAGCATTTCTGAAAAATTTCTGAAAAAGCAACTTCTGAAGAAAGTCAAATTGGGTCAAAGAAAAGGAGTTATTTCTGGGTAAGTCAAAATAATAAATTTTCAAATTATGTATCAAGCAGTGGCTTTGTTTCACAAAGTCCTGCTAGCAGAAGCACCTCACAAGAAACAGGCACTTTTCTAATCTTTGAACTGTGCAAGTTCACTGCCAAGAGCGTCAGCCTAATGGACAAAGGTTTGACTGTATGGGAGAGCAGCAATTCCTCATAAAATAATGTGTCATGTGCTTTGGGACCATCAGTGCTCATGGCTCTGAGACTTCAGAAACAGATAGGGATGGAGACTCTTTTCCTGGAGAGATGCATTTACGGATCTGCGCTGGGCCGAGCACTGGCAGCAGCCCACCTTGCCCTGTTGTCTCTGAGGAAGGGACAGTGCAGATGGCAAACATTTCCCTGCAGAGGCAGGTGAAAGCCTGGCCACCCCTCACTCTTAATGCGGGGTTTGCTGTGCATTTGAGAATTTATAATGGTTTGTCCCTGCTTCTACCAACTCTGTGACTCAGGACTTGGCAAATGGGTACAGCAGAAAATTATGGCACAAGGTCTGGGATTGTACAGACTGCGAGTTGAGTGCAGATTGCTCTAGGGGAAGAAAGTACTGCTGGAAAAAATTGTCCTTCAATGTAGGACATTCTTCAAGGTGCTCACCATTGCCCAAGTTACCCGGGCTGGTGAGCAGCCAGTGTATCAGATATGAAGTCAAAAGGACATGATTCAGCATTCAGGGGTAATGCAGCATTTTACTTTTTTGTTTTTCATGTTTCAGGTGGGAGCGGGGGGAAACCCTTTTTCAGTCACTATCAAAATTTGGAGCCTGCAGCCCCATAACCAGATGCATGCACAGCTTCCAGCTCTTCTGCAGGGAGCAGGTTAACAGCAGGAGACTGAATTTTCTCAAATAATTATTCATCCCAAGCAATGCTATACTCTCCTCTAAAAGTCTAGGACACTCCACCCAACCCAAACTCACACTCCATGGGAGCACAGGACACCATGCTGTCCTTTATGGTTGCATCTTACTTTGCCATAAGCTCTCTCTGAGTACGTGGTGTGTTCATCTCTGCACCTCTTTCTGCTGCAACTGTTGTGCTGGTACAAAACACTTGATTTAATCACATGGTGAAACACAGATATGCGTAACATGGGTGTGATGGGAACAGCAGACATAACCCTTCAGAGCATTGGCTGCTTCATTCACCCCTTCGAAACTTAAAAAAAAACAAAACAAAAACCCAAAATCAGAGTGCCAGGGCCAAAACTACCCCTCACCTCATTCCCATGGTGTACAATGTACCTAACAACCAGATCTTTCAGAGCACAACCATTAAAATAAAAAACCCTCATCAGCTTTGCTGGCACAGAACAGAGTGTTTTCCAGGTATTGCTGATAGCTGGCTGACATTCTAGCTCTCTGTGCTTCTGAGAGAGGAAACACTGGACTCTTGTTTCTTTTAATTGGAACTGCTGAAAGTTTATTTTTTTGTTGTTATCACTTTCTGCTAGGTGTTGAGCAAAAGGACACAGAGCCAAGCAGAGGGGCTCCTGGAAAGAAATAAGGATGCCAAATACCTTCCTCCTCTTCTGCTTTGGTTCAGACTGAGCTGGTGGGGGTAGAGGCTGGGGAGATCACTAAACTCCCTGCAAGCAGGCAGCTCCCAGGGTCACAGTGTCTCCATGTCCCCCTCTGCATCCATTTCACAGGGACCACAGGGCTCATGGACCATGCTCCTGTCCTCCCCTTTCCAAATGATGCATGGGAGAGACACCAGCCTTAGGGATGGAGGTGGTGACCTCTCTTCCTCCCTGTTACCCACTCCCTGTTCAGAGGTTCCTTGCTGCAGGAGTGGCACCTTTCCAGGGGAGCCATGGGAAGCACAGGGGGAGAGGGAATGCTGGGGCAGGAATAGGTGGGAAGGTCATCATCCTCTTGCAGGCTGACACCATCCTGGCCTTCTGCAACAGGACAGTCCTCTCCCACACACCTCTGCTGCAGGATAAGGTACTTAGAGGTAAGTATTTTTAGGTGCATATTGTCAGCAGTTTGACTGCCAGCATCCGCAAAACAGGAGCAAGTATTAAAAAGTATAAAAAATTGGGTTCCTCTGCCATACATCTAATCCAGGTGACAGGCTGGATCATCCCCTAAAGCTTTTGGAGCACTTTCTTTCCTTCTTTGACTATATAGGGAGACCTATATAGGGGACAGCTACAAACCTGAGATGCTCCCAGGGAAAAAGCTTTCTTTCTCACTTTCTCTCAGGGAATGCACTTTCAGAAGAAAAAGTGATATTTTACTCAATTCCTTTATCAGTCTTCTGTCTCAGCCCCATCTGGGACCATCCTCAGGGGTGGGTGACTGTCACTGAGAGGCACAGGGACATCATGACTGAAGGAAACCTGACATATTAACAGGGGAAGGGGGAGGAATGGAATAAAGGCAGAGAACAAATTATTAGCATTTGGGCACATAAACAAAATATGTAAGAAAAATAATTTCTTTCCACAGAGGGAAGATTCACTTTTCCTTCAGAAATTAATTTTAATGTAACACATGTTCACTTCTTTATTTAGCACTACAACAGTTAGCAGTCTTGGATTAAAGATCTCCAGTGTTATCCAGGGTTTTGATTTGCACAAATTTCTTCATCGATATTTTTCTCAGAATCAGCACGATGTAGTAAACAGTACTAAATGTATTTTTTTTAATTTAAAAAGGAGGCATCTCTTAGGACAAAATTATTTACAGAGCAAGGAGATGAAAGGGAGCTTTAGGGATTGCTTTTTTCTATCAAGGACAAAACAAGGAGAGAGTCTGAATAGGATTGAAACAAACAATTAAGACTGCAAAGAAATCCTTCATCTCTGTACTCTGGAAGGTCCCAATTCAGCAAAGTACTGCAGTATGTGCTGGATTTTTAGGAACAATTTCAGTGTTTCAAGTCTGGCGTAAACCTCATTGTCCTGACGAATGGATTTTCCATGGAGGTTGAATGGTCTTTGCAAAGATCCTTTAGTTCAGATTTTCATAGTGTTCGTTTCTGTGGTCCAAAAGAATAGCACACAAACATGCACACACAAAAACACAAGGAGTCACCAGGTTAAATTCTCAGACCTGTTTTAAATGGGAGATCAGTTCACCACCTTCTGGAGAAGCCTTCCTCTCTCCATCCGCTCCGAGGGGAGCTCAGGTTGGGTTTCTTTCTCTTCTTTAAGTAGCAAACAATGGAAACAAAAAAGACCACCATGACCTGTTGGAAATCTAGCAATATCTCCTGTTCTCCCAGCTCCTAGGTGGGAGTTCCCATTAGGGCTGGATTAAGCTAAATCAGATTATGCACCACAGACAATGGTGTCTGCAAGCTGAGGACAAAAGGTGTCAGGGCAAATCTCTCCTCAAACCCACTAATATTGTCCTGCAACAGGACTGTGAAACGAGCCCCCTAAATCAATGCTCCTTTTGTGGGCAGGCTGTGGTGTAACAGATCAGATGCAGGCTGAGAGTATTTTGTGTTAATTGAAGTAACATTTGCCAGTACACCTACATCTGTCCCAGGGGGAAAATGAAGGGCAAGTGCCAGCCCTACAAACCAGCATCTTTCCCTGGGTACTTTTCTTTTACCCCTTTATTTCATTTATTCTACCTTCTGTTGGCAGCCACAGAGGAAAGCTGCAGTGCAAATGCACATTTTTTGTACAAGTACTAAATTTGGCCAACCCTCAACAAGACTAACCCCATCTTTCAAGTCTCATCAGACTGGCACTGCCAGTGCCAGGTTTAGATTGGATATTAGGAAAAATTTCTTCACTGAAAGAGTAATCAGGCATTGGAGTAGGCTGCCCAGGGAAATGATGGAAACACCATTTCTGGAAGTGTTCAAAAAATGTGTAGATGTGGCACTGGGGACATGACTTAGGGGTGGCCTTGACAGTGCTGGGTTAATGGTTGGACTCAATGATCTTGAAAGTCTTTTCAACCTTGACAATTCTATGAATTTATTATTATAATGCCTGAATGTGCAGTTGCAAACCAGCAGGAGCAATGCAGGAGAAGAATTTCAAGCTCCCTTTCTGTGGAGGGCTCTGTGGGGTTTGGTGACATGGGAGCAGTTTGAAACACCCATAACTGGAGATACATTCCATGTGCTTGTGTGTGTGGGTGTGTGTGGACTGCGTGCATGAAGTCTTCTTTCTGTAGCTCCTCAGATAATTGCAGAAAATATGAAGCTTTGCAGGCCTTGATGAATCAAAGCTTCTAATTTTTTTCCCCTTTCAAAGCACAGTTTTTGGTCTCGTAATTTACAGTTTCACATTAAGACAGCCATGAACTATTTAGGCTGTTATTTCTGACTAAAGCCATTTATATGCAGTTCTCCACTTTAAATCTTCCTCCCCTAACAAATGATGCTCCTGAGCAGGCATGGGCTGCTAGATTAGGCAGTTGAAAAGTGTGGACTTTAGCAGTGCCTTGGATAGAAAATCCCACTTGATTTAAGCGCTTGCAGTTGCCCAGTCATAACTGTTAGCATAAGAGAAGTTACTTCAGACTAACCCTCTCTTTAAAAGAAGATGCCCTTATTAAGGCATTTGGAAGCCAGCACAGTCTTTTCTGTCCTCTCTCAAATTTTACGCAGCTGAATCCTGACCTACATTACGTCACCTAACCTTGAAATTGATGTAGAGCAGGGTGAAAGCTGGCTTATCGCCTGTCTTATAAACAAGGAAGGCCTGAGAGCATTTTTCCCCTCAAACCTGGGCTGATGTCACTGTATTGTGTGTGTATTACTCATGTCAGAGACTTCTGCGAAGAAACTTGATGCCCAAGAAGACTGCAAGGCAAATATATCAGCCACTGAACCTGTCCTTTTCCTGGAGAGTGCTAACAAATGGAGAGACCATTATCAATATCACTACCACAAGGAAATCAATACTCAGGGCAGAATTTCTTCTCCCTCTTGGATTCTTCTATTATTTTAAAAAAAGCCAAAACAATCAACACAATCTTTAGCAGTAGAGCAACTTTATATATTCCAGACCAAATGGGGTCCACCTACAATATACTTTTATTAACAGATGTAAGAATTCAGTTGTAATTCAGTTGTATCTGGAATAATGATGATATATGACTTACCCTTCAGTGGCAAAAACAACTGTGAACAAAAATTTTGAGGTAACTTTGTGAAGTTTTCTTCACTCTTTCTGAGATGGGAGGAGGTAAATACACCACAGAGAGGCAAGGCCATGGTCCTGCAAAGCTCCTGTGTTCCTGGAAATGCCTACACTCAAAAGGCCAATGGGTGACATGTCACCAGAAGTGGCTGAGAAAGCATTTTTCACAAATTTGGCTAGAAATTCACACCAAATGCTTTAGTCATCACCAAGAGGACACCATGACAATGTCCATGCTGAGGAATTATCTGACCCATTGACTTCTCCCTCTGGAAATAACTGGAGGTTTGCAGGAATAGCATGGAAATCTCAATGTGGAGAAACTTCCAGTCTCTCCTGGGTACTCAGAACAGCACTGTTGAAGAATTAGATGAATATGAGATGTTAGGAAGAAATTCTTTATTCCGAGGGTGGTGAAGTACTAGACCAAATTCCCCAGAGAAGCTGGGGCTGCCCCCTCCCTGGGAGTGTTCAAGGCCAGGTTGGGCAGGGCCCTGAGCACCCTGGTCTGGTGAAAGGTGCCCATAGCAGAGAGGATTTGAACCAGGTGATCTTTAAGGTCCCTTCACACCCAAACTGTTCTGTGATTCTATGATTCTAAGAAGGATATGCACTAAAACCAAAATATAAAAAACCAAAAAACATTTATGTCCCAATCCAGCACTGTTACATTTCTAATTTCATTTCTGAGGAAGGCTTTCCCAGTAATTACATCTGTACTTCCATCCTTGCAGCCTGTGACAATGGGGTTTGTGCCCTACCACCAGTGCAGTGTGGGGCAGAGGCAAAAGGCCTCATCTGAAGAGCAAAATGAGGGCTGCTGCCAGCCCAGTGCCTCCTCTCTCCAGGCTGGTGCTGAACCTTTTGAGTTCCTCTAAAGCAGCCTCATCACCCACTGTCCCTGACCCAGGAGGTCCTCTCAGTTTGGACATTCCCCCTACAGGAGTCCTCTGTGCATTAGTGCAAAATTCTGCACTTTGGCAAACAGAACACCACATTTTTTTCATCATTATTCACTCTGAAAAATGTGCTTTGGCAAAGGCATCCTCTTCACTTCTGTGAAATCCAACTGAAGAAACAAAAGATAAATGAGTATGTCTAATACTGCAGCACAGTTTAGAAATAAGGTCCAGTCTACCCTCTGATGCAAGAGTGCACCATTTTTAAACTTTGGCTAGAGATGCTATATTGTCAAATACACACACACAGAGGTCAGTAGAGTTCAGTCTGATTTTTTTTCTCTTCTCTAGCCACTATTTAGATTGCTGCTCAAAAAATTTACTGCTTTATGCTCAAATTATATTTACATTTGAGCATAGAATTTCAGCATGGGCAGGGGAGGAAAGTGTATTTTCTTCATTGCCAGCTGTCAATGGTTTTTCAAAATGCCATTTCTCAGAAAATTTCCAGAAACTTTCCATTGTGATCAAGGGACACTTATCTCAAACCACTTAGAAATTGACAGGCCTGCACAGTAGGTCACTCTGACCACATAAGAATTTTTAGCCAGGAAGAATGAGGGGGAGGATTATGACTCCGTCTTTGGTACTCTTGCCATGCCAGTCCCTGTACAATCTGTCCTTTAGAGTATTTACATTCCTGAGAATAAAGGCAGTTTAAGATGTGTTTAAAGCAATTTGATGGAATCTAGTAAAAAGAAAATCATTTAACAGATTTGCTGTAGTAATTCCTATTTATTTTATCTTCCATTTTATTGTTTTACAGAATTGTGAATGTTGATGTTGAGATAGAAACAGGACTTTATTGGGCCTGCCAGAGGTTCAAAGATGAAAAGGCCTCGAGAGGCTTTTTGTTATCAAATTCCACTTACCCTCCCTGTTGTAACTTTCATCACAGCTGAAGGGATGGTGCCAAAATGTGACTTCACTTCGGAAGGTGCCAGGAGACACCACTGGCATTGCAACAGATGAAAGAGAGGGGGAAGGAGACAAACTTCAATGCTGACTGCGGCCTGGGAGAAAGGGAAATGGCTGAGGGAGAAAGAAAATGGCTTAGTGTTGCTTCCCAAATCTTCCCTGAAGTTGCTAAGCAGGTGGGGGATATGAGGCCAGACCCACGCTTTCCAAGAAGTGCTTTTCAGATAGTTTTCCTGCCAAATGGGGAAAACAAAGAGTTCCCACCAAACGACTGCAAAGTCTGCCCTCATTTTCCCACCAGCTCCTTCCTCTTGTCCAAAGCAGATGAGAAAACCCAGCCCAACAGCAGCTGAGCAGGTAGCACACTGCTGCTTCCTGAGCATCTCAGAGAGGAACAAATCTGATCTTCCTTTGCCTCAGTTTCTGCCCAGTCTCTCTCCACTGATCATGTGTTGCTGTTTGAAGAACAAGCTTTTGGGGTCAGGAACCATTCTGTTATATGTTTGAAAAGTGCGTAAGGAATGAGAACCCCCAAATCTATATTTGCATGTATCAGTAATGATGTTAATAATAATATCTGCATGATCAGAGCCAACAACTTCAGGACTGACAAGAAAGTTTTATTGCCTCCAGTCTTGGGTACAAACAGGGGACCTTTCACAGGGTCTGGTTTTCCAAGTTCAGATGCTCACCATTATCTTAATTTCAGTATCTTCTTGCTCTTCACTTAGGTTTTGACCAAAATGGAACATCTCAGATTACTAATCATTTTAGAATATCATGCCTTATTGTATTTGTTCTTCAGTTTTTCCTGATTGTGCAATGGAAGTAAGACTGCTTACTCCACCATGATTTCTCAAAGCACTTTTAGTGACTCCAGCAAAAGCCATTTGTGTGCTAAAACATTATTAATATTGTGAAATGATGAATAATCAGCATGTGCCAGCTGTTACCACATAAACTGGTGTCCTTGGGTCCCTTTTTACTTGACAGGTCTGTCATGTTAAAGGTGAGGTAAATTCAAGAGAGCAATAGTTATTGAACAACCCATAGATGAAGACTCTTATTTGGCTAAAAGGAAAGACATTTTAGACTAATCCATCCATCAGCAGAAGATCTGGGCAATTAGGAATGAAAATGTCCACACATGGAGTTACCCAGGGACAGTTATTTCAGGAACAACTAGTGCTTCAAGGTTATTCTGAAACAGCCTCTTGTCTACAGCAGAAGGGGAAACCACAGCACAGAGCATCCAGAAAACAGCTATCTTTCAGGCACCCGGCCAGGACTGAACATTGTGCTCCATTCCATTAAAAATAAAGCTATTCTTCTTTTCTATTGAAAACTTGTGGGCAATTTTGCAAGAGGTTTTCTGCTTCTATTTTGGATTCTGTAAGAATGGAGATAGAAGAGGGCAGCTCACCTGGTGCCCTTCAGAGGTGGTCAGGAGCAGATATCAAGAGACGAACCCTGAGGCAAATGAGCATGATACCTCTTGTGGCACTTGCCTGAAGCTCAGGGATCTCCTGCTCTCCTGAAGACTTTTTTGCATCTTTATGTTTACTAGCTTTTGAAGGAATTGTCTTTTGAAGCTGTGCCTAAACATTTTGAATAAGTTCATACTTTTGACATAACACCTCGTGGTTATGGAGAACCACGTTTGTGTCATCACTTCAGTTGATGTCCAGTGCTTCATAGGTGGTGGAGACTGGGCAAAAATGCCCAGTTCTGTCCTCAAACTACTCAGGAAGACAAGACCTTTCTCATTACATTCACTGGGAATTGGATCATGCTCTAAAGCTGATCACGGATTCCTTCAGGCCCTACAGGAAAACCTCCACCTTGCATCCTCAAGTCTTCAAGCTTCAGGATTCTGCTGGAAGGGGAATTTGTTTTCCTCTGGCCCAGACTTACTTGTAATCACTGGGAATCTTTTATTGCACTTTAAAGCAAGCTCTTACTTACTAACAGCACTTTCCCCACTGAGTGTATGGACTTAGCCGTACAATTTGTCACGGAACATAAATAACAGTAAGATGTATTTGGTGTCTAAAATGAGTTCATATTCCATGCTCTCCTTCTGCTCCCTGCTGCAAAATTCACGTGCTACTTCGTATTTCAGTACCTGACAGACTGGGCTGGTTTAAGGCAGCACCCAGAGAGAGAGACAAACATCTTTTGTTTGGTGCTTATCTGCTTTGCTCCTGCCCTCTCTCCACCCCTCTCTCCTGCTTGAGATAAGTTCACAGCTAATCATGAGAGATGTCAGATAAACTTACTGTGAATTGAAATCCTGCAAGGCTGAAAGGAGCACTGTTGTTCCTTTCTCAAGCAGGTATTGTATTTATACAGTCAAGCGAACAGGAGATGCAAAAAAGATAATTCACTCAAAACTTGGCTGGTAAACTTTCCAGAGAAAGATAAATGATATTTAATTTTTTTTTCTCTTGATGTAGAGCCAGCAACATGCCACTGGTGCAAAGCAGTTATTATAATCTTATTCCCTGTCCTTGCAAATGCTTCGGATTTTAGTCTGAAGCATCCAGGCATCCCCAGTGCCCCAACTGGTTACCACAGAACCTCTGAGAGTGGCCTGTGGGATGGGGATGGCCATCCTGGCAGACCAGCTGCTCCTGCACGACTTACCTTAAATAGAAGGGAGACTAACCACGAGGTAGTAACCCACTTCTACACCACTATAGGAATGAAACCTATCCCAGTCTTTTCTATAACTTCCCCTAGGGACACAAAATAGTTAAAGGTATGTTACTAATGTTTCGCTCATCAATGCCTCTATAAACAGTCCCCCTCCACCCATATGGATGAGTTTTGATATTATTGTTTGGTGTACAACAATGATCTCTAGTTAATTAGTAATACATGTGTTTTTCCCCCACCTGTTTGCTCAGTTTGCCTCAACAGTGAGGAATTTTTTAAAGCAGACACAACAAGATGAAAGACAGCCTTGCTTTCGTGGGAACCTGTGGGCATTCCATCTGTGATTTTGTGTTTGTAATGGATAGTGACAGGGTGTTATTACACCTAAGTCCTCCCTGTACCAGCCAGCGCACACAGGAACACAGACAAGGGCCGTGACTCAGACCCACACGGTCAATGAGCAGAACTGCGTGGGAAAAGCAGAAATGCCAGGACAAAGGTAAAACACAACTCAGATTTGCTGGCATTTGCTCCAGCTTTGCTGCACTGCATCCTACCAGTGCAGTGCCCAGCTCCATGGCTTTGCAAGTTGCCTGGCCATTTCTCCATGGCCCTGTCTGCCTTTCAGCAGCCACTTTGCAATGCCAAATCCCTGTAAGCTTCACTGAAGTCAGAGCAGGTTCTTCCAACCATAAAATGATGCCAAGTCTCTACTCGGCTACAGACAAGGATTCAGACCCTTACTGATTTTTAACCGTCCTTATCTCAGTACTTCTCCTCGTGTTGGAAAAAGCTGCAGGCTGTTCTTTTTAAGGGTAGGTGGAGATACTGCCCAGCCAAATACCATCCCCAGCCTGCATTACAAGGCTTCCCTGAGATCAAAGCAAACAGCAGGACTGAAAATATAAATACGGTCATATTAAACAAAGTGAGGAAAGACTGCTGAGATCAAATCGAGTCCTGTAGTGAGCACGAAGCCTCCCCCATTCAGGGGCCGTGGGATTTCACACAGGTACTCCACTCACTGTTGGCTGCTGCTCCATGTCTCCAACATGGCTGGAGTTGAAGCCACTCCGTGAGCAGAGGCTGCGTGGGCTGAACACAGAACCTTCCTTTGGAGCTGCTCCCCGGTGCTCTGAAAGCAGCAATTTCAGCTTGGACCAGCCCTCCATAATAACCACTGCATAGGTGCATCCTGGAGTTTCCCTGCTACATCACTTTATTAAGGATGCTGTCCCACAGCCAAGTGAAAGAGGAGGGTGGAAAAGTGATGTCTAATTTTGATCCTGCTGGAAAATACTCTCTCAGTGCACAGACTTACTATTCCTAGCTGATATAGGGTGGTGGGGTGAGGCTCCTGGGTCAAAATATTCAGATTGAGTTGGAATATTGCCAGTTAGTAATTACTTGAAAATTATCTTTAGCAGTCAGTTCCTGTTAGGTGCTCTGCATGAAGGCACTCAGCACCCTGACCGGAGCAGATCCCCTCTTGTTCCTGGGAGTATCCCCCACCTCGACTGATGCTAGCCTAAATCTGCCCCTAGATTTCAATGCCAACATGTTTCCCGTCAAGCATTACTCATTAAAAGCTCATCCCTTCTCTTTTGACCACACTCGAGACACAGAGCTAACAGACAGAGAAGGATCCTATTTATAACACATCGTATCATATGGTTAATTTAAAAATGGCATTTGTCAGCGAAAGCAGTAATTTTTTCAAGATGCTCACAGAAGGCTCATGAACAAATAACCTCCAAAATTACAGGCCTATAAACCTCACTTTGACTCAAGTAACTTGACAATGTTCGCTACAGAACTATTTGGGGATGGCTATTTAAACACAGTGAGCAGTTCATTATCATTTGTGTTTTCCTGCTAAGCTTTCACTCTTTTGTTAAACCCACTTCAGTCCCCGATTGAGACATTCACAAACCTGCCAGGTCACTCCTGCTTATCTTTCCCATGACACCCCGGTCTCCCAACGAGCCCAGGGCCATGTCAGTGCATTTCCACATAAAGCAATTCTTCTGGCTGAGCGGAGGCATTTCCCCCGCACCTCCTTTCAGGGACGGTCGGCCTGGTTTCAGCACAGACAGTATGACAGATGCAGGGTGCATTTCCCAAGCAGAAAAGAGGTGGAGGCTGCGGGATGAATGTTAAACGCACCATACGCCCAACATAAAAACAGACCAAACATGCTTACGAGATTTATACTAACGCTTTACTTTCTCCGCTGGTCAAAGGTTCAGGCGCTTATAATAGTTTCCCAAGGCACGTTGACTGTGACAGATTTTAAAGAAGAGACTCCTGAAGGAGTTCAAGGCATAAATTGAATTACAGTATGCTTGGCCTGCGGTTGCTAGGGAGATCCCAGATCCGAGGAGAAAGTTCCTGGTGATTTTTCACTGTTGTTTGAAGGCTGTGAAATTAAGGCTTTGTGCGGCGCTCACCGAGACAAGGCTGTGGTTGGCGTTCACCATTGACATCAAGCCGGATTGGCCCGGAGGGGGCAAATTTTTATGAAACAGATATGACAAAGCAGCATTTTGATCAAGTCATCGCTCTCTTTTAAAAGGGCCACTTTCACTTTTATTCACACTGAGTGATGGACGTTCCTATTTAAACACTTTCAGCTGCAGAGGCCTGAAGCTCAGACCAGGAGCCCAGGCTGCCCTGAGCTCTGGGAAGGTTAGGGAGTGGGATCAGGGCTTCACAGCTAATCCCTTTACCTCTGGCATGAGTGGAAGCAAATTCCCAGCATTGAATACACCAAACTTTAGAAGAATTCATGTCTGGGGCTGTGTTTTGCAGCCAGAGTCTAATGTCCGCTCATTGCATGGGTTTGGGCTTTTGCAGGATGCAGGAGGAATGAATTTCAGCTCTTTGGGGTTACACAGGCAAAGCAGAGCCCTCAGAGAAGACAAGGATTTTTTCCAAGCAAGCTAGTGGCCAAGCAGCTCATGCAAAGCCGCCTGCAATCCCATGAACACTGTCTTCTGCTTGCACTCAGCCCCATGTGACCATCATCCATATTTAGACAAGTTTTCCATGGGCTGTGCTGCCAACAGCATTATCAAAGGGCAGCTTGGCCAGGTGGCAATCTAGACCGTGGTTAAACATGGCCCGTGGCAGCCTGATCTCCACTTTCCCCTCCCAGGAATACACTGCTGAAACAGTCCCAAATTATCAGGCAGTATTGGGTCACTACTGTGTTTTCAGTTCCTCCTCCCAACAGTGGGACAATTGCTATTTCCATCCCAGGACTACAGAAATGTATCTCCATGTTACAGAAAAGCCAGGGATTGAACAAATCAAACTAGATGAAGGGAATGGTTTACCCTTCTAGGGCTCCAGGGAGCTGTGCTTCTGTCGTTGCTCCGCCATGGGTTTCCTACGTGAACACAGATTGATTAAGATCTTTATGCACAGTGCTAAATAGCGTTGTGGGGCAAACTCAGACCCTGGACCCTGGACAACTGAGCAGTGGCATGGCTTAATGGTGAGCAGGCTCGCCAGCTCGGTGTGGACCAAGCCCAACACTTGCCTCCCTGGACTTGCTGGGAAGACAGCACTGTATGGGTGTGCAGCAGCTCCAGGTTTGGAATCCATATCCTGGCACAGCCCTGCAAGCACACTCTGTCCTCTCAGATACACCCTCATGTCACAGTCCAGGGCTTGGACCTCTGTATGTCAGCATTACACTGTAAACAGTTCTACTGTTGTGGCCTCAGCTCAGCCCTCACATGTGTTTGGACACTATGAGCTGGAAACACACAGAAAGGAGCTACATGGCATGGGACCACTTGGAATTTAGAGGAGAGGTAAGGCAAAGAGCTATAAAATATAGCTAGAGTTATACAGTAGGAATGGAAACCCCCAGGAACAGGGACTGTTATCCACACCTTTTTTTTTTTTCTTTTTTCTTTTTTTTTTATTTTTCTTTTTTCTTTTTTAAGCAGCTCTGAACATGGTACTTTCTGTCTGATGTTTGGTTGTAGGAGTGTTTCAAATAGATCTGTGTTGGGTAGGTTTGGCACATGTTTTCTCTGGAGGGTATGTTCTGGACATGATCTTTGACACCCATAGAGAATAGAGATGGATTCTCCTTCTACCATCATCCTGCCTTTCAGATGAATGGGTTTCTGAATAATCTGGGACAGGTAATTTTGTTTGGATTTAGATCCTCTTGGCACATTCATCTAAATCACAAGACATTGAGGTTTTTTTAAATAAGCACTTTCCACTTTTTTCCATATTTTGTAGGGAATTACTCATGGCAGCTTTGAGGGCAGGAACAATGGATGGTTCTGCTTGTAGAGCAGGTGCTGAAGACAAGTCAAGGCTAAACAAGTGAGAGGCTGGAATCCCAGGGCCACTTCCAACAAGCTCAAATACCCTGTGTTCAGCAGGATGTCCTGAAGATTTCTCAGCTCATAAGCAAAGCTGAATGTTGTCAAATCATGGTTGCCAAGACCCTTTCCTGTGACCCTCTCATTAGAAGGTGAGAAAGTGAAAAGGATAAAAAAGGAATAGGAGACTTGCAGAGCTGAGCCTTCTGCTTTTGCCCTCATAGGAGGGATGCTATTTGGGAGGAGTGACTGTCCCACAGACGGCAGACTTGCCCTTTCCCTTCTCTTCCCAGCCAGTTTTGTGTCTCCTCATGGCCCTGCACTGTTCCTGGTGCCAAGAGGCCCTTTCCTAGCTGTGGAACACCAAGAACCTTTTCCTTGGAGAGGAGTCACTTTAGCTGGGAAAGAGTGCCTCCTTAGGGTAAGGTGATGCCACCCAGAGCCACACCTGGAGTGGCCTGGTGAAGCAGTTCCCAGCACTATGAACACATCAGACCAGTTATAATGTCAGATGACTTTGGCCAGCTATCACTGGAGCTTAAGCAGCACCAGTCAGTGTAGTATGTAGCAGCTACAAATACTGGGAAGAGAGTTAGGATGAAAATGAAACACCGGGATTAAAGTAAAGGAGGAATAATTTTAATAAATCCTAGCTGGAAACTTTATTTGCTCCAATTTCCCCTAAATCACTTTGTCCTCTGACCCCATCCAAGAGGCACTGATGCTGACTTTTAGCTAACAACCATTTGGCACGTTGCTTGGTATTTGAAGCCCAGCTGGACTTGTCTTCATTTTATAAAATAGTAGGGGAACTTTGCAAACACAAAAACCCTCCCAGAATGAACCCCTCTACTCCTTGTGTTTGCCTGTTGTGCACAAGAATGTCATCTCTGTTTGCTGAGAGGAGCTAAGTGCATTAAATGTGGATGGGGAGAGCTTACTTTCACTCCAGCACTGTTTGCTCCAAAACATTATGCAATGCAGATTAATGTCTTAGCACAGGAGAGTTCAGATGAGATCCTAAGATTATACCTTCTCAAAAATAATTTTTAACACCCCCATTAACTGAACAAAAAACCCCACCAAACAAAAAAATCAAAGAAGGAACCTAATATGGGAGGGAGAATCCTCCCCACCCCGAAAAAAGAGAAGTCCACAGTTTGAGAAGTTAAAACTGAGGCAAAAGGAAGGAGGCTTAGTGGAAGTGAAGGCAGCAGATAGAGATCTCTCTCAGAGTTAAATCACAGTGGCACACAGGGAAGCTGCCTCCTGTACACACTCGGGGAAGGCAGTTTGGATTTCACTGAGGTCCTGGTTTGCCAGCACCCACAGCCCTGCCATTTTCCTTGTTGCAATCATTAGTAACGCCAACAGGATTCAATAGACAGGATAAAGCAGACATTGTTCCTGACCAAAAGTCCAGACTCTCTTGCAGAACTCAGCCCTTGGAGCCTGCTGAGGCAAAAGCAGGTAAGCCTCTTCAAATGCTGCTTTAAAAAAAACCAAACTTCTGCAGGTCTTCCAGAGAACTCCCCATTTCTGCCTCTCAAGATCCTTCATATGTAGAGAGGTCTTACCAGGATGTTGATAATGTGAATTTCACTGGCAAATCCATAATCACCATTTGATTTTTCATCTTTCCTTGGCTGTATACCTGCCTCTGGCTGCAATGTCTCTGTCAGCACCAAACCCTGTCAAGCTGTCTTACACTGCCTCTGACTTTGCTCCTGAGCCAAACCCCTCAGTGTTGGTTTCAAGTTATCTGCTGCAGATCTTAAAAGTAAGGGTATTTTAACACCTGTGAATGGTTAAAACTCTTCCATGGAAGCATACATAATGATGTTTTTCTAGGCAAAGATCTATAAATATATATTTATGTTTTTGTCTCTCTGTGTGTATGTTCAAAGTTTTTAAACCTTGACAATGTTTTGCTTCATTTTGTTTCTAATCGATATCCCAGAAAAATGCAGTGAACCTTTCTGGGGAAAGTTCTTCCCCAGTCTAATGCCTCTACTGATGAGCAGTTCCTAGCCACAGCAGATTCCTCACTTCCCAGTGGAGGAAGCGAGCATAGGTGGAGGACAAAGGCAGGAGCTGCAGTGTGTGGCCAACAACCACCCAGGCACCTCAGCCCCCAGGCCACGCTCACTGTCAGGGCAAGACCTTTCCCGTGAGTGTCATGCACTGGTCCAGACACGGTGACCTCCACTGGCTGCTACTCCTGCATATCAACCTCTTGGAAGTGAAATGCTTCTCACCTCACTGCTACAAACCTCCAGCAAATCTCTGGTTTTGGCCTCCCCCTTACACAGGTGGGGAGGGATCCCATTACCTGCCTCTGGGAACGGTTTGTGGCAGAGTTTCTCAGTGGTGCAACACTTTTATCTCTCTTCCATTAATTTCTAATCTATCCCTTTCCACCCTCTGCTCCCCCTCCCCCAGTATAACTCTGGATAGAGAAACAGCTGCAAATAAAGAAGGGATTTGCTCTTGTCTCTTAAAAGACAACTTCTCATTCAGTTTCTCTTTTGGTTGTTAGTGCTGTCAGTAAATGAGACAGATGCCATCTATTTATGTTTTCTGATCCAAAACGTGCTGGGGAAAATGGAATCACTTCTATTCATTCCCACACACACGGGACAAGTGGCAATACCTACAGCTTCATCTCTTTATACACTCCTTAATTCGCATCATTTCTTTGTCCAAATCACTGAGCTAGTCCATGCAAAAAAAAAAGTCAACAATATACAATGCACCAGGGTTTCTATATTTTCCCCTTGGGCATCTTTATCTAGAATTTAAAAGCCATTATTAAGTAATGCTTTCATTTTATTTTATGTTTTAAAATAATGAAGTCTAATAAAATTGATTTCCAAAGCCATTCAGTTTTAAATGTAATAAATCAAGCTGTAGAGATACTGTGTGTGCATGTCTGTGTATGCCAAATGCAACTCAAATTAATACATTGATGTTTTACACTATTATAAAACGTGGTTTTATATTTTTTTAAATACTGGCTTGATTAATTGGTCCCCTAACTGAACATTCAGGCTGCTACTGTGACGAAAAGTTTTGTGGGTTGACTGGGCGATGGATTATTATAAAGAGCTGAGTAATTAACTCTACTGGGAGTCTTATATCAGGCATTGGGGTTCAAACCAAGCCATGATGACTTGCTGTTAGAAATGAACCAAATGCCAGGGGGTAAATTCATACCTGGGGTAATCCACTACTCAGCCCACTGGAGTTACTGCAGAAGGGGTTTTACTTGTGCCTTATGTTTTCACTTGAACAGTGCAAAGGTTAAGGCTGTCAGGCCAGGCTGTTTGAAAGCTTAACGAGTAAGTATTATCACTGTTTGCAGAGTCATTCTTCAAATGTTTTCAACACAAAACAGTTTATTAAATGTCTGGCAGACTTTCACTGAGAAATGCCAAGATTCTCCCCTTCCTTGCTGTTATGTTAATACTTAGCACCTCTGCAAGCAAAGGCAGAGAAAGAGAAGGAAATCCCCAAAAGAAATAAAACCTGATACCCTAAACGCAGCTACTCAGAGCTCCAGGAGGGATCCAGGCCCCATCATGGATGTTTGCCCTGGGAAGGGCTGGGTGGACCAGGAGGCAGTCAGTGTGACCAGCCTGTGAAAGAGTCACACAGGTTCCACACAAAGCATCTTCCCTCTGGACTCCTTCAGATAACCACTGTGAGCTCTCCAGTGGGTCATCCTCCTTCCCATTACATTTCTTGGCATTTCCCTGATTTATTTCACACTTAAAGACAGCTCTGGCCTGTGTGATGCCTTGCCTGGCCCATCCCCTTGAGCTGAGGACACCAATGAAACCAGCCTTGTCCCCACCCTGTGATGGGGCTGCTGCATTCTGTACCTGGCATTGCCAAAAAGGCCTTCACAATGATTTCTAGTACTCTGAGATGCCAGCAACCTGAACATGAGGTGATTCTGACCCCTCATTGGATAAAGAAAACAGTTCTGGTTTCCCAGCAACAAACAATGATTTAAACTTTTAAGAACTTGGGGAAGAGAAAGGAGATGCCTCTGTATCTCTAAATAAGTCCCAGGAGGAGAGGAGTCCAAAGGAAGAACACTGTAATGGAGAATAGTGGAAAGAAATGAAAGACACTCTGGAGAAGACTGAAATCTATTTAGCAGATGTTGTTTTATTGTGTTGGAGAAGAGTTTCTCCTAAAAAGAAAAAAAAAAAAAGACAGAATAGCACAGAGAAATCAAAAGTTTATGACTGCAAAGTGTAAAGAACCTGGGCCAGAAACTACGCCTAAGTTAAGGCATTGCTCCCAGTGCTGGGAACAAGAAGGGGAGAAAAAGGAACTGGGATGGATACTTTGGATACCTTGTGCTTGCTGTGGAGTGGGACAACCTGCTCACAATCTCCTTTATGGAGGAGAGGCATGTTAGTGGGTGACTCCTGGAGGGAATGAGACAGCAGGGGTGCTGGGGGCCAGCAGCCAGGGAGAGCAAAGCAGGCAGCAGGTACAGTACCCGCAGTGAGGGTCCAACACAATAAAAAACAGGAGACAGAGATTGGCTCTCTGTATCTGCAGCCCCACTCGTGTCCATGTCCTTCTGCTGGTGTCTCTGGTTCTCAGGATGAAAATCTTGACACAGAGATGCAAATACCTCTTCTCTGCAAGGAGAAGAGGTTTGTCTCTAGATGAGGGGTGCAGAGTGCCTCAGGTTTTGGCTGTTTACAGGATTTTTCTATTTGTAATGTCTTTGATTTCATGAGGACATGATATCCCAGGCTGAAGCTCAGCCCACCAAAGCACAGCCGAGATCTAACATGCTGCTGCTCACTGCAAACTACCACGGAGTGTTTATAACTTTCTACTAGTACAGATGTTTGCTACAGTGCCCCAGGAATTTGAACAAAACTGTAGCATTCAGATAACACACTAAGAAGCATCATTCCTTTCTAAATGAGGAATATGAGGTGAAAGGGTCTTCCCATATATTGGTCCTCCAATGACTTTGTCAGGACCATTCAGCAACCAGGACTGAGAGCTCCAGGGATTCAAAGATTTGTTTCCTTAAAAAAAAACCAACAACAACAAAAAAAACCCCCCAAACAACAAAAAGCCCCAACAACAACAACAAACCCCTTTCAAAATTAGGAAAAACACTTACAGACACAGAAAAGAAGCAATAATAAACAACATACATTTCCAGATTTGTGATGTAGCTTCTACTTCTGTGTGGAGTACTGTGTGGCAGCTAGAGCCACAGTTTGGAGTGAGTTCTCTTTAAAGGCAGCTAACTCAGTAGATTAAGACCCAAACCACAAAACTTTACACAACAGCTTGCTGCAGGAGATAAATTAAAAAGTACAAGTGAAACACTGGATGCTACAAGGAGAAGAGGTCATGTCTGTGCTCACTGAGAACACAGAGAGTTGGAGCCTTTATAGTAACTTTGTTGGATCCATCTGAGACAGATAAAAGAAAGCAATGATTTCTCATCCAAAAGAGATGAGAAAGAGAAAAGATGTTAAGGGAAAGATGCTTCTTTTTTTCTCAGGAACGTGCATCATTAGGGAAATATCATTTTCCTCTGTTAGAATAAATTATTGTGCAGCAAACATATGCTACTGCTTGTTGTACTGGGAAAATAGAAAGCATCTACTGCTTTTTGTGGCTATCAAGTTAAAATGGATAAGGAAAATGAATCAGCTTCATAGCCACTCTTCCAGTTATGTCCTGAAAGCATAGATATCCATATTATGTTCACAAAATGAAAGAGAAATTTAATTTAGAGGGATCATTTAATAACTCTGCCAATGCCCAAGCAATAAGAAAGAATGAAGAAGGTAGAATATTTGATTACTTGTCTAGCCTGCACCATGCCAGCTAGAATATTTTTCCCACATCCAGTCCCTGGGGTCAAAGTCTATTGACTTACATTGATGTAAGTACAGAGTAAGTCTGAGAGGTACATGGATTTTCTCCCAATTTGTGGGTGCCCCATCCCTGGAAATGTTCATGGTTGGATGAACAACCTAATCTAGGGGGTGGCATTCCTGCCCAGGGCAGGGAGACTGGAACCAGATGGTCTTTAAGGTCCCTTCGAACCCAAACCCTTCCGTGATTCTATGGCATCCACAGGGATGCTGGAGATCACAGAGTGTTCTGAATCACTATCAGGAATGCTGGGAGTCGAGAAAAACCTGGGGTCTTGCCACCTAGGGAGAGCACATAGCAACTTCTTTTCCTTTCAGTGGATCCCAGGGATGCACCGTACCTTGAACAGATAGATTTTTCATTAAAATTTTCCTCAAATTGCAGAAAATACGATAATAATGATCTCTCCCTTCATTTCCTTTCTCTACAGGTTAAAACTTGGAGGGACAGAAGAGATCTAGGAAGACTTATTTCAAAGATTAAGGTAGGATGTTCACTTGAACTGAAAGACCCAAGCCCCAAAAGTATTGCAAATGTGGCCATTAGGAAGGGTACCTAAATCCTGAGGAGTTATGCCCAGACTGCTTGGGAAAACCTGGGTTTGCTTGGCTCTCAGACTTGTTATCTAAACAACATCCAGCCATGGTTTAGCAACAACTCAGACAGACCAAGGCACATGAAAGCTGATTGGTGTATTTCACCATGGGTGTATCTTCAAAACATGCAAATATCTGATACACAAATATCAAATAAGCATTCTTATGTATACATACAAATTACTGTGAGTAACAGGCACAGATGTTTGACTTACAGATTCACAGGTTGATATGATTATCTCATGTAAATGAACATAATTCAGAGTCTATTCCTCATCCCAAAGATGAGGGTTTACATTTGGAGTCACTCTTGTGAAACCAGGGGTTTTTCTCTTATTTACACCCCCCGTAGTCATGATCAGAATCTGCCCCACCCATGGCACTGAGGAGGGAAAAATGAGATGCAAATCTCAGCTCATTTCGCTGCCCTGTGGATGCAAATGCCACATGCTCTGTTATGTGGAGTAAAAGTGCTCAGACATCATCCTGCCTTATCAGAGCTCCCTACAAACGCTGGATTTATGAGCTGCACATTAAGCCCCATGATTTATGATGCTTTCTCTGCTCAGGTTTGCTGCTTTCCCCCAGGGACTGTATCTGTGTCCGTAGGCGCTTTCTAAGATTTCTATGCACTACCTAAACAAAATGCCCTTTCATGAGGCCAAATACATCACATCAGGAAAGCAACTGTATTTCTTTCATAACGGTTTAAGCTCCGTCAGCTCTCTGAGGCTCAGTAGCAGCTTCTGGAAAATACTTAGCCCTGTGTATACCAGAGTGATAAATTAATACAGAAATGTTCTTTTAATTTAGAACTGCCCGTGTTTCTGTCACTGGCCATAGGGCACCCTGACAGGAGCACAAGGCCCCTCTGTTTGTGTCACCATCCTTAATGCAAAGTAGGTAAACTCTGACGCAGGCTTTTTTCCAGCAATGTAGCAGCTCTTTCCTTTTATTCACTCCTGAAGTGGCATTTTGATGTACTCAATATGTGTTCAGTGCAGGTCCAGGAGAAAAAAAAATCAAGGAAATACCAACTCCCACAGGTTCTTCTGTTTTCATGCAATAGCACGCTCTAAGTGGACCTAGGCATTAATCAGCATCTGCAGGAGAACTGCACCTCACTTGAGTTTTCTTGGACAGAAATTATACAGCTGCCAGAGAAAGGAACCTCTATCATATTTTCACCTACCACTATATGTAAAGTGGGATTTTATTGGCATATGCACTGCAGCTCAGACTTTGTTTCAACAAGGCATCTGGGAAATCAGCATTTTAATGTTAATAGCCATTACCATTGCTTTGAAATTGTATCTGTGTTGTGTGGGATGTGCATGCCATATCCAAAGATGGAAGAAACTCAGAAAAAAAAAAAAAATGTCCAGGAGAAGAAAAGATAAGGATAAAGATTTTTTTTCCTGTCTCTAAGCACTGACACACCTTTTTGGTTGAAAAGGAGAAATATAAATAAATTTCTCCTAAAAAATAATCATCTATCTGGGCACTAGCCCAGTTTTCCAGTCCCTCATATTTATAGCCTGACTTACAAGCTATTTGCGTCTTTTTCATTACAAATGCCCCAGCTTCTGGGGGCCAAAACCTTGACTAATAAAAATAACAATGATGATAAAAAGTTAATGATGTGCTCATTTTATTTGTAGAGTGCATCCCTATTCCCCATCACTTGTTCATTTTGGGCAGCATCCAGAATTGCGCTCAGGGACCTAAAATGAAGCTAAAGAAGAGTTTAAGCTCCTATTCTGAGAAGAACAATCCAAAACCAATCCTCTGAAAGGCTTTAGTTACTTTAACGGCCTTTATTTTTCTGATGAAAATATTCTTAAGCTGTTTATTTGAGGGAAAGGAGGGTCTAGAGATTGTGTTCTATCTTCACTGCCTGAGTGTGATAACTAATAGTTGTAACAAAAAGGTGAGCAGAGGAGAAAGGAACCAGACATCTTTCCACAGAAAATAGGGATCCTACCACCTGCACTGAAATATTTGGTTTTGGTGCCTGCCTAAAGTAAATTTCAGACTCTGAAATCTTATTTCATGTAGGGACAGAATGGTAGCCTTCAATTAAGAGCTATTTATGATTTAAAAAGGTATTTTTTCCCTTTCCATTGGCTCAGCTATTCCCCTACCCACTCCCAGTAAACCTCTAGGCAGTAGAAATGCGGGGCTCACTCAGTATCCCATGTTTTATCATTTTCAGGTGTTACAGCTCTAAATATCCCAAATGCCTACATTTCCTGTACAGAAATGCCTGCAGTAACAGAGACCTGTGAAGGTGAGATCCAGCTCTACTGCAGAAATCCCAGCCAGGTACAAGCCAGCCCCCATTGGGTTGAACTCTACCAAATAAATAAGCTTTTCCTTCCCTGCCAGACAGAAAGCTTTTGTTCTAGTCCGACAAGGACAAGGAATTCCCATCATTGTTTCATGCTTCCCCCTTCTTTCTTCTTTCAAAGTCAATTTCTCAAAAAGTAATTCTGAAATGTTCTGGGAAATGCAGGGGGTAGTGGTGCTAATCTATCATCCTCTTCTGATAACATTTAATTAAAATCCACAGCTATTAGTCATCTGCTACCCCACCACCAGGGCTGACCTGACAATATCTTAACACACTGGTGAAAGAAAAATTGAGAAGATTCTTTTTCATTTTATTTTATTGTACCAGCAGGGGAGCACAACATATAATTTGAGGGAGGGCAAAGGCAGCTTCTTCTGCCAGTTTCTCAGGAGGTTAATCCAGGGTTTTTTTTAACATGAGGGTTTTTTCTGCTGTTGTTGGTTAAATGTTGTTGGTTAAAAAAAAAAAAAAATCCAAACCAGGAACAGCTACCATGGAAGAAAGTTCTTGTGTGACCAAAACTGTCATCCTCCGAGCAGAACCTCTATAGACAGTATCTTCAGCCTCTGCAAGGGTTAGACATTTCCTTCAATGGAATGGGAAGCCAGGAATTATCAGGTTTAATTGTGAAAGAGAATATTTCTGAGACTAAATTGCTGAATTGGCCATGGACAGAAGACATCTGGGCTCAGCTTGGCCCATCTGCTCTTAAACCTGTCTTTTCACATACTTGAAAACGCCTTTGTTAGACCAGAATCAAGTGGCTAATGATGGAAACAGCTGACTCCTTGAAGACAGGCTCAGTGGTCCCCTCTGCTCTTGGTAGAATCTGAGGGGGTGCTGGGACTTCCCATTCCTGTCACCCATCCTGGTATGTGGGTCTAGTTTGAGACTCCTATAAAAAGAACTTAGAATTTTACTTTACTCACACAATTGCCAAATCAGCTCAGCACTCAGCTTTCAAGAAGAAGCAAAACCAGTCAGCAAAGTGTGGCCACAACCGCACATCCCCTGGAAGATGATCCCTGCAGTAGCTGGAATGAGAATGGGTAGCTACCTACAATTATTTTTATTATGAGTCAAGCTTGGGTTCAGGCTCCTCACAGCCATTATGGCAGTAACTTGTAACCTGTCATTAGGAGATTTCACAGCCTGCTCTGTGTACAGCATTCAGTCCTCACGGCAGCACGATGGAAGGTCCCGACAGTGGCAAAGCCCCTTGTTCTCAAAGTGCTGCATGAAGGTGCTGGGCTGAAGAGTGAGGCTTACCTGTATTTCCCAAATTGCCAGAGTAGCTTCATGAGCAGCAGAACATGGTTTCCTGAGCCTAGTCATCATATGACCAGTGTATTTAGAAAATACGAGCCCTGAGCAATTCCAGCCTTTCCTTCTCTCCCAGGTGAGAATTCCATGATGTGCCATAGAATCGTGTTCCTGCTACCAACTTCTCCTCTGATGAAGTTCCTCTCCCATGTTCTTCTCTACAGAAACATAATTTTTAAGACCTTGGTTTCTTCAAGACCTTTCCAAACCTGTCAAGCATTTGATGAAACAGGCAAGAGGATTTGAAAGTTATTATTAATGAAAAGGGATTTAAAGAGGGCCAGTAAAAACAGACAAGTTAAATATTTTCAAAAGTCGTCAGAGAAGGGCATGGTGGTGACACTGCAGGGTTTCCCAGGGAGCCAGGAATGGTCATCTTTTTTTGTATGTCTATTTTGACCAAGTATGAAATCACAGCAACAGACAATTCAACTATTGTGAGAGTCACTAACCCACAAACCAAAAAATGCCCTTCTTCCCTCTACTGATGCTGCTGAAAAAGGCAAGATTACAGCAAGAGCACACCATGTAAAGCTACCTCAGGGATGTGTCTCTGAGCTGGTGTCACACCTTTCGCTCCAGTGCAGATGCACCTGAAAAGGCTTTTGGAGCCTGAGGGTCTGTGGGGGCTGGTCCAGAATGGCATGAGGAACGCAGTGCAGCAATGAAAGGCAATCCCTGCACCTCAAGCACATCACAACGGGGGCCTTGACTTGCCTTTGCACCCTCTGGGACTCCAAGCTCCTATGAAGACATTCCACCTGTGGCCCAAAGATTTTGTTTAAATGCAAAATACTAAGATTTGAATGTGCAAATTGTTTTCCCATGTGGAAAAAGACATAATTACATATCCAACATGTGCAATTTGCAAAGGCTTCAGTTGCATGTGTATCAAACCTTTATGGACATGACATGAAGGCTTAAAGCTCACAGATCTCTTATTATGGATACAATTCTGCCAACATGTTGGTTTTTGGAGATCCTTCATTATTATTTAACCAACTCCAAGTCTTAAATGGGAAAAAGGTGACATGATGTTCTATGTTTATTTCTTTTCTTCATTTGTTAGAGTGTGTGGTTTGGTTTGGTTAAGAAAGTAGCTATAATGCGATGAGACCACAGACCACCGGTTAAAAAGCTAAGAATAATCATGCTAATGTTTTATTCATGTGGGAATGTTAATTCAGATGCAGCTGTAATTACAGTACCATCATCATCTAGCGGCCTGGAAGCGCAAATGTTCTTCCTGACATGTGGAATAATGGAAACCAGCTCGGTACAAATGCTGCAACCAATACCCAGACACACTCAGCTACACTCATCTCATGGCCCCTGGGGTGCTCTTCCAAAAGGCATCAGTCACTGCCACTCACACAAACTGCTGAAGATAAAGCTGCATTTTTTTTCCACCTCCAGGCTTAAAACAGATCACACAGCATCCCAGGACTGAAAACAAATAAACAGGCAGCTAACCTCAGAGTCCTCACTGACCCCACAACAAATGTTGGGAGCAAAAGTTGGATGTTGGGGAGGTTTCTTTGTGCCCATCTTTGCTTGGAGAGAGTGTGGTGCTGACAAGGATTCTCGGCAGCAGGAGCTGTCGTAGGGACTGTCCTGTGGGCAGCCCTGGCACGTGGAATTCATTCTGCTGAACGGCAGAGCTGATATTTGGCTGCACCTGGTATAACCTCTCCTCCCTCAAGAGCAGCTCTGAGCAGCACAACAGGCAGGAGCTGCTTGGCATCGTTCTTCTCAGCAGCTGCTTTTTCATAAATAGCAAGAAAGCAAGGAGCAGAAAATCCTTTATTGCTTGCCCCTCTCTTGGCATTAAACTGAGAATTAAATTAAATTTTACATTAGCCTACAATGTTTCTGGGGATGTATTTTTGCTTTCCTGAAGACCTAGCTTAAACAGTGGCTGAAATTGAGAAGATTCTGTGTAATGAAGAATGTTCCAAGATCCAAGATCTCTGTAAAACTTCCTTTTGTCACTAGTGCTACAGTATCCCCTGGCAATGCTCAGCTTTCTGGCAGGTTTATTTTGTTATAAACCATTTTGGACCAAAACTACTTCATCTCTACACATCTACTATCTATGTCTTAAAAATGCATGCAGATCATAAAGTTTCTGGTAGTGATTGTCTTTTTACTCCATGTCCATGATTCAGTAAAAAATTTTTCAATTCTTCAACAAAACTTATAGTGTTTCGGGGGGAAGATCCAAGTTTTAAGTGTTGTACATCACAAAAGTTGGGAGCCAGGCAGAGAGTTCAGGTTTACACTGGAACAGCTTTCAAGAGCTGATTGAGACTCATCTGTAATAAAAGCACTCCCAGCTGTTTGGGAAAACATATTTTCATTCTGCTAGAGATGTCAACATATCTAAATTACATTCTGTATGGAACGGAAATAATAATCAAAATACTAAAATAATAACAATAATCCCAAACCAGAATGTCATCTCAGGAGCATAAATACACACAAACACAAAAAATAAGAGTCCTAAATACAAGAAAATTTGTTTTCAAATTTCTGAAAGTAAAAACAGCTTTTTGTGGCAATGGTAAGCCCGAAACAAATTCTTGTTTAAAATGCTACAACCCAGAAAACCTGTTGTTTGAAAATGTTGTTTGAAATTCCCTGAAGAAAAACATGTATGCTCACAACACTCCCTAGTGTTTCCTCCACAACATACCAGCCTGGCACTGCCCTGTGGTCTAGCAGGAATATTTTGATGGGAGGTGTTTCAGCCACTTTTGATGGAGTGCACAAGGGAAGGACTACTCTGTGTATTGGCTGCTTCATTAGTGTTTGCTGGGCACCTGCTGTGCCTGGAGACTTTGTTCTTTGGGTGGACAGGAAAGCCACGGTCATTCAGTTGTCACTGCAAATTTCTTGCCTTACAGTTGCAGTGTTTAATTGTCTTAATTTCCCAGGAGTAGAGGGCCAATACTTAATACAAGCAGTTAAAGGAAATAATGAGTATAGCACTTGTCAATCACAGGGTGTGCCAAATAGGAACCATGGCTCTCCTCACTCTCCTAAAACTGGTGATGTGGAGGGGACGGCAGCAGCTCTGGTCTTTACTGCAAAAGAAATAATCACTGTGGAGACCCCCTGGGAAAAAAAATTATGTAACGGGATGATGATTTGTAGGGACCTTCCAGGAAAAGACAAACGTTTTGTTTGATTTCTTTTATGCATTTGTCCAATAACTTATAATCAGTGGATAACATTTTTTTTGGTACAACAGTGAACTTTTAATTGTGCTTTATGTTATTTGTTTAGGTGAAGAACACAGTCCTTCCTTACAGGCTTCCAGGACACACTGAGATTTTCAATTCTTCTTTCCTTTAGCACTGCTGCCCTCATGTCTGTGCTGAAGGGGATGCACCTCCTTCCCACAGCTGCATTGATTGACACATTGACTCTCTTCTGAAACAGCCTTCTCTACCTTGAGGAAATTCTGAATTCTATTAGAAAATACCATCGTTTTCAGGAGAGTTATCCCCCTGGTTATTTCATAGAATCACAGAATAGTCTGAGTTGGAACAGACCCAGAAGGATAATCAATGCCATCCCAAGAGTGTAAAGAGAGGAAGAAAATAAGGGTTGGAGTAGCTGTTTCTGAAGATAAATCAGTGGAAGGCCCAGGCAAGGGAAAAGCAGCTCTGCCTGGGCAGACAAATCCTCATCCAGAGTCTAAATACCCAGACTTAATGTTTTCTGATTCTTTTGGCAGCTGGGATGACTGTTCTCTTATTTTGAAAGAACACATGCATGTGAGATCTTGGACCTGATGGTGAATGTTACAGTGTGATCACACTGTGCTAAAAACTCATAAAAAGGCTCATCTCACCTGTCATCATGGGGAATTAACGCTGTCAGGGCAGCTTGAGGGCCATGAACAGCCCAGAAAAGGCACCTGGATGTGAAGAATATCTAGTTCTGAGGAAAAGCAGTAGCTTCTACTAGCCAGATGTTGGGGAGAGCACATCTGGCAATGAGCATGGTCGGCCAGTGAAGGGGGAAATGATCAGGGCACAGCATTGCTTGATAAAGAGCCTGATTCTTTAAAAAATGCTGAATAATTTTTTTTTTTTTTTTATTTACCCTTTGGGCTTGCAGACCCTAAAATCTTCTTGGCTGTGTTGGAGCTTTACTCAACAACCTTGACTGAACCAGCCAGTGTGGACCTTTCTCACTCCAGAGGAGTGTGGGAGACCCATGCACAGGCACAATGAGCTGCTGGATTTCCAGCAAGGCATTCAAACTGGAAAGATTCAGATAACAACTTGAGGCACAAACAGCTCCAGGAGTTCCATTTTTGCTCTCTGAATATGCAATGCACTTATGTTGACCTTGCTGATCTAGTTAGAAGTGAATTCTTTTCTTTTTTACTGAGTTTTATGTATCATTATGTCAAAAGGAAAAATTATAGCAGAAGACAGTCCTGAGCAATATCCAGAGCTACAAAATTTTGTGATTTCAGCTGTTCTGCTGCTGGAATTTACTTCCACGCCTTACATACAAATAATATCAACCCCCTCATGTAATCCCCCACCCCACATGGGAGCTCAGGTTCCAAATGTATTCAGCTTGGCACAGTTAAGCCCTCACCATTTACTCCTTTCTTGGCACAAGCAGCTGGGAAGGCCTGGACCTGTCCTTGTTGTGAGTCAGAGCATTCACAGGGTTTTCATGTTACATCAAATAACTCTGTAGTGACTCCTGCTGCTTTAGTGAGGCAATCTGGATCCAGAGGAACCCACACCAACAGCCATACCCACATGTATGTGCATGTAGAATAGAAGAGAATGTTCCAGTTGGAAGGGACCTACAACGACCATCTAGTCCCACCGACTAGTTCAGGGCTGATCAAAAGTTAAATAATTTTGTCTAAATGCCCCAAATACTGACAGGCCTGGGGTGTTGACCACCTCTTTGGGAAGTCTGTTCCACTCTTTGACCAGCACCCCAGAAAAGAAATGCTTTCTTATGTCTAGTCTGAATCTTCTCTGGTACAGCTTTGAATCATTTTCATGCATCCTGGGTCTAACGGAGAACAGCTCAGCACCTTCCTCTCCACTTGCCCTCCTCAGGAAGATATAGAGAGCAAAATACCTACATGTATATATACATAAATATATACAACTGTAACTACAACTGTACGGACAAGTATTTTTTGCAGTACTAGGTGGATTTTTTTTTTTATAATAGAAACATTTTCACACTGACTATTAAAAAATCTTCTATGGGTGAGTAGCTCCCAGTGATACCTCCATGCTGTTCAGAAAGGTAACAGCAGACATGGGAACTAAAGGAAAAGAGTGAAGGCTGAGAGCTCTGAGCAGAAGGACCTGACCTCAGCACCCTTTCCTGAAAGCAGGAGAGGAGATATCTAATTCAATGTCTACAGCATCTTGTAACGCTGCCACAGGGATCTCACCCCCACACCAGTGCTCGCCTGACTCAGTGCCTCCCTCAGCATCCCCTCACTCCAGCTCCCACAACAAACGATGCCCCCTTTTCTCTCTCACACCAATAGAGCCCCTGTCAAAATCCTCCTGGCTATTGCCAGGCCCTTTCTACAGAACTAATAGAGTAACAAAAATGCTTCTTGCTTCTTTCATTTCCAATTTCTCTCCTGTTTTTAATTAAACACTGCCTGGTTGTGAAACTGTGTCAGGGAGGGTTTCTTTGCCTTTCTGTAAAAAAGCCCACCAAGAAAGTTTCCTAATCTCTCACCAGTGTAAAATAAACTTTCATTATGCCAATGAGAAAGGTTCAAAGTTTTAATTAATTTCTCTGCTTACATAACCACAACAATATTAGTCATGTTGGCCTATAAATTGTAGAGACCAGCTTGGATTTTTAATTAAATTAATGTCATTGCTTTCAGAGGGATGAAATATATTCCACCACATGCACTATCTACTCAATACTTCTCCTCCTTGACTCCCCCTCCATTCTTTGTGGCCTGCACAGGTGGGTTCAAAGCTGGGCACAGCTTACCAGCCAACCGCTAATAAATTAACAGCCATGTTTGGAAAAGGTATTATTTCAGTGAAGCAGGACCCGTTCACATATTCTACAAACCAAATGAAACAAGAAACCACAGGGATATGGGGGTAGTGGGGGAATGAATATGCCCACATATAAAAGATACTCCTTGCTGTCTGTGATTTGTGAAATATTGTACAAACACAACTTTGGTTTGCTATTGTAGCAGTTTACTGGTGCTTAATAAAACATTCGTTTGTGTGATGACGTCTATAACAATTCATAGGCTCATTTAATCATGGAAATGGAGGGCTCAAAGGAACCTCGAGAGATCAGTTACATCCCCTGGTCCTCTCTTGAGCTATATAATAAATAATAGCAACAAGAGAAACAAAACCAAAATCTGTAAAGAGAGTGGGTATGGTTTAGAGTTTGGGCTCCTGCTGTGTTAGAGGTTATCACAGATAAATTGTCCTTGGAAAATGACTCTTCTTATTTGCAACATGCTTTAGCTCAGTTGTAACTCATACCAGATGAAATAAGCTTGACTAATAATTCTGATGTTCTTCTTACTGAGGCTTTAAGAGTGTGTACTTAATGACTAAAATGTGTTTATTTAAAAATTACATAGCAGAGCCATGACAGCCTTTTGTAAACTCCAACAAGCAGTGTTTTGCTGCCTGCAGTTCAAATAAAGAAATTGCCTTCCAAAGCAGACAATAACCTCTCTGCAGCACATCCCAGAGAACAAATGACTTTATGTTACATACACACAGCACCACCACACCATGGACTCATCTAAATCAACAACTGCTGAACTGTTTTGGCCAGAGGTGCTGTGGCCTAGGGCAGATCTTCCAGTAATTTCATACAGGGAGCAAAAATTCTTTGTGTGTCACTTGCTCCTGAGGACACAGGGTTTTGTATTTGCCAAACGTGGGGCACGTCCCTGCAAGGGTGGAACCAGTGCTCTACAGGGTGCGTGCCACAGTCCTGGCTGTGTCATTACCCCTCTCGCTCCCTGCCCCACATCGAAGGTGTGCAAGAGGGGATTTGTTCCCTGAACCTGAAGGAAAGTGCCAAAAGCTACCCACACAGTGACTGAGGAGGACACAGACTGTGGACAGAGCCAGTGAGGTCACCAGTGCTCAGGTGACATGGGTCTGTGCCCGTGCAAGATGGAGATGTAGATGTAAATAGAGATGGATAAGGATGTGGATACAGATACTCATATACTGTTACACTGTGGAGTTTTGTTGTTATAAAATAATTATGAAGATGACTCCAAATTGCTCCCTTTGCCTGTGTGTCACTAGGCACCCAGAACCAACTGAAGTGCTGCATGACTCCCCTGTCAGTACATGAGCCCAGCCTGCAGGACTGTCTGGAAGGAGCCCTGACTCGGATCCCAAGGTGTTTCTCATGGGAGAAGAAAGAAAGGCACTCTCCATTCTACAACCAATAGTGTGATGCACCAGCAGCAGTTTTGCTTTCTGTCCAGGCAGAAACAACTCCCCCAAGTCTCCTCCATGCCTTATTTCCTGAGATGGCATTTTTCCCAGCATCTGGAGGGGACTTACCTGCTCAAGTCTGCCAGCAGGAAGCCAAGAAACATTTGCTGACCAAGCCAGCAAAGTAACTACACTCCAGCTTTTCCAGGAGCTAAGCAGGATGCAGAGAGTCTTAGGGTAGAAACTCCTTTATGGATGGGTGCAGGATTTAGAGGGTACTTCAGCATTGCTCCAGCTCACTGCACATTTCAGCATGATATGCACTCTTCCCAGCCCAGGTGTATGGGGCTCCTGGCTTTGGAGATTGTTCACTATGATGAAATAAATAAATCAAATATTCATTCAGCTGAAGAAAGGCTGACAGCTAGTGTAGTAGTGACCTCATCCACCTGAAAGTGCATGAGGAATCAGCTGGGTCTGCCTCTCTTTGCATATTCAGATGTTAAAAAAATGGAGAAGTGGCTTCAGCTAGAGAAACCAGGAACCACTTCCCAGTGGGATAACAGGAGACCAGGAACAACTTCTCAGTGAGACAGCAGATACTTGGATCCTATCTCAAGGGCCAGGCACAGCTTAGTGTCCAGGAGTCAGGTAGGCTCAGAGAAGACCAGAGTCTGCATTAAACACCCAAGAGGAGTTCTCAAATAGTTTGGGCATGATGGGGAGGGAGGGGTGAAGATAGATTTTTTTTGTGTGTGTGTGGTGAAGATTTTTCCTTACTTTTATTAATCCAAGTGAATGCAACATTTGGGTTTAGATTTTTTTTAACCTTTTATTTTCTTCCTCAAAATCAAAATGTCCCACACAAAGCTTTCAAACTTCAAAAAATATGGTCTTAGTGATGAGGCCATAGGCCCCCTAAGCAGAGGATAGGGCTTAGGATGTCATTTTGACTGGCTTTTTTTCCTGAAATTACCATGTTACAATGGCAAAATATCTCTGCATGACAACACTAAGCCAGGAACTATCTGGCCATGCTGTGCACCAATCTATGCAGAAGTTTAATGGCAGGACCATGAGGGAAAGGCAGGTTTGCTGAAAGATCACAGAGCCAACCCTAAGGCCAAACAAAATCAGGCCAGAGACCTGGTCTGGAGTGTGGAGAAACAGCTACTGATCCAGCCTGTGTCTTACATATATATCACCCATTACTGACACACTGGGAGTCATAAAGCGCTGCATAGGTGAAAATATGTGCTCGTCTGTGAGCAGAAGTTCTGGGCTTCCCTGACACTGCAGAACAGCTCTGTAAAGAGGTGACGGATGTTCATCCTGCTAAAAGAGATGTGGCCACCATTAACAGCTCAGGATTCCAGCTCCCTTGTGTCAAAAATGAAAAATCAGAGCGGAAAAAACAGGCACAGAGCTTAAACTGAGAGATTTGTTGGGGTATTACACCATTTTCGAACGGTGATCTTAGAGGCTGTGTATCCTGACATTGCGCTGGTACAGAAGGATACAATCCAGTGGCAGATATGGTGGAACTAGGACATTGTATCATAGTTTTCCTACAGAAATAACAGTACAGATAAATTATGCTTTTGTTTTGGGCAACAAACCCATTGGCATGGTAGAGGCAAACCATCAACTGTAGCAAAATAATGCAAAAAACCTACTCCAGTTAAACCCCACAGACAGCCCATCTCAAGGCACCTACAAACTACAACAAACAGTTAAAATCCCCCTAATGAGAATTATATTTGCAGAGTTGAGGTCAAATTATAAAACTGTGACCTGGACTTTGGCTGAAACTTCAGAGTTCAGGAGTTTTCATAACAAAGGTTTTACTTCGTTTTGACATTGCATTGTGAAGCAGGAGGTATTCTTGAGAAAATATTGAGCAAAAAAATGTTTTCCAGACAGACATCAACTTTAAAAATAAAAATAAAAATAACCCACAAGTGTTAATTTTCAGTATTATTTTCATTTTAAAGTATTAAAATTCAATTATTAATTAGTATTAATTTTCAGACAAACATAAATATGTGCTAAATGTTGTCAAAAGAAGTTTTAATGCAAACATTTTTAGAGAAAGCAAGGGATTTTCATAATAACATTAATTTAAGAGAAAGTTCAGGTTGCTGTTGGATAAAGAGGAACATGAATTAGTCAACTCAGTGGAGAAGCCTTGGTAGATCAGGAAGGATTTGCTGTCAGAAGGGATGTCTGCACTGCATTGGAGAAAGAAATTGGAGGAGATTAAGAATAATTTATCTGCAAGGTTTGAGGGAACAGCAATAAGTTTGTGTCTAACAAGTAGAAAGACAAAACAGGACCATAAATTAAGTCAGGTAACATATCTGAATGAAAAATCCTTTCACTCTGTAACTATTTTTTGGCTGTGCAGATCAGGCAGTATTTCGTTTGGCTGAGTCAAGAACTGAGATGACTACTGACATAGCGAATAAATAAATCAACAGGGACCTGACACCGTTTTCAGCTTGATCAGTTTAACTCAAGACCAGTTGTTCTGAAATTATTCAAGTTCTTTCAACACACAAATGGTAAATGAGATTAGGCCTGGGGTGCTGAGCACCAGAGAGGAGCCTCTGTCTGCTAAATATAATGATTTAATCCTTTATGTAACCAGGAGGTAAAGAGGGCCCACAGCTTCATTATGTCCCTGGACAGAAAACAAGGCTCAAAGAAGCAGGTCTGTGACTCCAGGTATAAAATGTTGGGCAATAATGAATTGCATCTTTCAGGCGTAGGCATTGGTAACAGCCAGTGGATTTGAGGTCATTAAAAAAGGCTGTGGAAAAAAGAGCAGATTTGTGTAGAAAGTTTAGTAACACGATCTCAGATCAGATTAGCTGCTGACACGGAAAATTATCTCCGTGAGCCGCTTTAGATAAGTGCTGAAGGAAATGAAAAAATTCAGAGAGTGTCTGCCAAAAGCCAAGGGTGATATACCCCCATGCCCTGGTGTAAGAGAGACCAGGAGAGAGAAGGGAATAGGTTTTTGGGAGCTTCATTTCCAATGTGCTTTGTTTACACAGCGCCGATCACAGTTGCAGCCCCATGAAGGTCACGGGTTTACAGAAACTGGGGCAGTGTGGATAATAAACAAAAACTACTCAGGAGAAGGCTTGTTCCCTCCTCCCAGGTGATATTTTGCAGCCTGATGTTGTGAATTACATGTCCACTCCTTGTCAATGCTGTTACACTGCCAGATGACAGGAAGCATCCGCACTGCAAATGGGAAACAGGCCCTAAATTCCAGAAACTAAAACTGGGGGGGGTGGTGTGCTGAATGCCACAGTAGTTGGTAATATGGAATTATGTAAATTCAGGCTAATTAGAAGGATATGCTGGTATACACATATTTTCTGAATTTAAGAAATAAAGCATTTGAGGAATCAGGAGGCTGACTTCCCTGAGAGAGCAGAGAGAGAGAGGCCTGGGAAATCCATCCCCACAGATATTTTACTGTGATGATATTTTGCAGTCTTTCACGTGTTTCCCATGTAAGGAACTTTGCCTTTTATCTAAGAAATTGCTTCCATGCTTTTCTTAGTTTTCCCTTGTGTCTTTTTTTACCAAAATTCATCATGCAGACATACTACTTCCTTCAAAATACTTAAATATAAATGCAGCAGCTCATTCCCTACACTGTCTTCTTTGAAATTAGCTGTCACCACTTGCATCTTGGAAAATAATTCTGTCTAGGATGAACTCCTATCATCTCTGGTCACCCTCCACTGCTGGTCAGGTCCTCAGCCCTGTGCATTGAAGACACTGACTTCCCAACAGTTTAGATTAGCCAGATTTCTCTACTTCGATTTTCCGCTGTCTCCCCTTTAATCTGTTTTAAAAGAAAAAATGTGCCACCATAGATATGAAACTCATCACCACCAGGAGTCCTTGCCTGGGGAATGATCTGCTTTGTGGGGAGGGGTTTTCCCCATCCTACAAAGTCTCCACCAGCCACAGAAAGTACCCATGGATTATGAGGCAGACGAATATGTCAGTAAATCACAAATTTAGCTGTGCAGATGCTGTGCTGAGGAGGCCTTTGCCATAGGGCTCTGTTCTGCAGAAAGGCCTCCCCAACCTGCCCTCAAAAAGGCTGTTATGGAGATCCTTGTACTGCAGGATATGAGCCAAGTATGATAAATACAGTAAGCAGGAGCTGTGGGGAGCCTTTAGGATTAATGTGAACAATTTCATTCCATTGAAAATACCCTTAATGACAGAGAACCATTAGGCCATGCTGAGCTCAAGGAGAAGTGGCTTTGTGGGACAGAGCAATGACAGCAGGAGCTCAGCTCAGGCTGCCTGGGAAAACTGCTCCAAGGGAAGACCTTTTTTCTAGGAGGGAGACTAGATTGCTGTCCTACCACAGCTAGAGTGACAGAACAGCCACAAAATTCAAGTTTTTTTCTGAGCTCCAGGGTTCATGGCTGCCTGATTCTGACCTAACAGTCTCTTTGACAGAAATTGTCTGTTTTTTATCCTATCACTCAGTGTTTTGAGCACCTCCACAATAAAGTACTGAACAGTTTTCAATCATAGTGTCTCTGCTTGCAAGAAAAAATTTGAGGGGAACTTAATGACTTTACTGCTCCCTTGGTGACTCCAGTGCTCACGCAGAATGCCCCTTTACAGCCTGCTACTGAACACAAAGGAAACTGCAGTTCACTTGGGCAATGTACTTTTTTTTATAATTAGAAGAGTATTTAATTTATTAGATAAAAAACTGGAACACTCAAATAATCTAAGGAGTTTCTAAGCATGTGATCATTATGAGGGAAAAGTCAACTGTGTAAAATAAAACCAGAGCATACAGCCATTTTTTTATAATTATTGCTGTCAAATCTAGTCAGCAGAGTTGTGGTATTAGCAAGCATGTTATCTGGGCACATGAAGATACCTGTGCATTTAGTGCTCCAGGTGGAGTTGTAATTGGTATGACTGTATGGAACAGCAAGGATGAACACAGATGACTGAGCTCCACCCTCAGTGCAGAAAACATTCAAACTCTTGAAATTTCTGGTGTCCTCCCCTTCTAATTCAGACCAAAAGATGAAGTCTATTTGTTGATACTTTCAAGACTTATTAGAGACCTTCCTTCAGTCAGTTTTGCACATCTTTTAGCCTAGCTCAGAGACCTAGTGGGAAAGTTGCCTTTAACACCACAAAAATAGAAGCTGTCATGCTTCAGAAGAAAAGCTGGCTACCAGCTGTGAATATGAACGTATTTTTCATTTAGCTTTTCCGCTTCAAAGCTGAGCATTAAAGGTGTAATGATACTTCCTTTGAGACAGGTTTTGATAAAATTAAAGGGATCACAACTGTATGTAGTTAACTGTCACATACTCAACAATTCAACTTCCAGTCATGGATGCAGAGGCAAGTCTGCATTACAAATTGAATAGCAAACTGATCTTCAGCTTCCACGTATAATCTTTTAATCCAGGAATTTTATAATGAGCTCTGTAGCATGGAAGGTCTTACTTTTACACAGAAAAATTTAATCAGCTACCTCAGTTTCAAGGTTTCACCATCCCAAGCTAAAAACACGTCTTTCCAGTAACCTGAATCCAGATAAGCTTTCCTTCCAATGTGTTAAAAAGATGTCTGAATCCATATTTACAGAAAAAAGAGGTTTATATGCCAGTATGCAGGAACTGTTGAAGGACATTGATTTCAAAAAAAAGAGATTTGATTCCCATAGTTGTAGATTGCCTTGCCAAGCTTTTCCTTGACATATATGATGAGGTCTCATACCTTAAAATCACTGTCCTGAACCTCTCGCCAATGCAGGAATTGTCATTCCCATATTGCAAAGTGTCCTCTGGTGACCATGTGTGAAATTAGGCAGCTGTAACAGGGTCAGCACCATTTCAGGAGGGAGTTAGTGCCATCAAAGATCCAGGGGGCTAAGGCAGAACCCTGCCTGAAGTTCATTTGGTCTGGGCTTGATCCCCACAATTCTATGGCAACATCAGGGTACTGGACTGCCTATCATGATTTTCTTCACATTCCCCCAGAACTCTAATTTCTGTAGGCCTTTTCAGACATCTAATTTCATTCTTGATGAGGTCTCTGGGCTACATCATGTAGTTACCAATGCCTTTGTTTTCTTCTAAAAGGCCAGTAAAAACAAAACAAAACAATAAATATTGAGATAATTTGACCTAAGTGCTAAATTCCAGGATGTTTACTAATTATATTAGGATCTCTTGAGATATAGTCCACGGAGGAGAGGACACTGTCTGCTGCTGACTTGGGTCAAACTCCAGAAAACTTTTGAAAGCTGCCTGTTAATGACTCACTTCCTTCCATCAAAATGAGGAATTGTAATTGCAATTGTGCTACCAGTGACATGACTTTTAGGTCAAAAATTTAAAGAAGTTAAAACACGAGAATTGCCAGACAAGAGCTCATCCAGACCACTAGAGGAAAATCAGACATTTTGGACTTTGTGGGGAAAACAATGAACCCAACAGTATCCTGTTCTTACATGCATTTGATTAAGGAGGTGCCCTTAGAGAACTCACTAATACTGAGTTCTGTAAATCTTGGTAGGCCAGGAAAATTCTACAGAATGCCAAAAGCAGTATCCATATTAAAAACAACGTTGCAGTAGGTCACAACCTACAATCAATGAATACAGCTGATGCTTCCAAAAATGGTTTCAATACAAGAAGAAAAGCTCATACAATATCTAGTAAACCACAGATCCTAAACCTGTTCTGAATTTTCAGGCATGTCTCAGCTGTAATTCAAAGCAGAGAGCATTGAGGCAGTAGAGGAAAAGCTGACAATTTAACTATTTAATAAAACATGGCAGCAAAGCAGGAAGTGGTGAATGATTCTTCATGAATGAACTAATAGAGGCTACAAGTTAAAATACAGTCCCTAAATGGAGTTCCTACAAGGAGTGACCAGGAAGAAACAAAAACAATGGAACATTTACAGAGATTTGATACATTTATGACTAACATTATATAAGGCTGCTGTCTTTGTCAACTGGAGCTGAACTCTGCTGGAGCACTTCCAGTCCTATAAGCTGTGTTCCCATGGACCAAATTTACTGGAGGATGCATCCCACTTCTTTCCACTGAAGTTACCCAAAGCCATGTAAGCTCCAGGCCCTGATAAGTGTGCGTGACACAACTTCTCTCTTCCTGCTGCACCATCTCTTTGAACCGTCCTTTGGCAGAGGATGTATCCCGCCACTAGCTCTGAAGGAAAAACAAAGAAACCAGACTCTTAATCTATGCATGTCAGTTTGCAGTTTACAACTTCATGCTGTGAAGGCTCTTCCCCACTCTCAGCTTCAGACAGGGCTCAAGTTTCCCGCTGTCATTGTGTTATCATAAATATTCAATGGAAAACAGTGATAGCAAATATCCCTGGAAAAAGGAGCTCCTTGTTCCCTGGAATAAGGAGTTAAGGGCCTGTGTAAGGGACCTCTACCCCTCAGAAACCTCTCCACAATTTCCTCCTCTTAGTTTCAGACAGATGCATTTCAACCACAGCCCCACATTGTGCCTACCTTTGCTTGTTCCAGGGTGTTTGAAGATAAAAAGCTTTGGTGCTGTGACATTACATTCAAAAGCAAAGTGACAGAGCACTAAAGGAGTGAGGAGAATTTCATCACATCCTTCCTTGGAAGGATGAGATTGAACACAAAGTGATAGTGATGGTGTTGTAGTAATGGAATAGAGTGTTTGAAAAGATAACTGGAAACACATATCAACAAGCTTATTTTTAATGGATAGTTGTGCTGCTTATCAAATTGCAGCTGGACTATTACTCTGGTGTCATTGCCAGTGCAGTGCCCAGCACCAGAATACCTGCAGTGGTTGGTGCAGTACAAACAAGGGGTGCAAGGACAGCCGTCTCCCCAAAAAATTCGCAACTAACATGGCAAACATAAGCCCAGAAGTAGGTTGTGCTGTAAAACAATGGAAACGAATGGTAACATGACACAAATAATAACTTAGGAAAATTATCTTTGCTATTTTTTGAGGTTCTCCTGGATGAAAGGAGTGTGTCGAGCAAAGGGTGTTTTTTGAATGTGTGACTACAGAAGAGTTTCTCAGGAAATATGACTAGAAAGTGACAGAGAGCCCAGGAGACCTCAGCACTGGTGGGACATGTGCTGAATGACCTGCTGAGGGGACTCTAGAAGGATTCTAGAGATGCAATTCAAGAGGCATCTTGAAAGAGATATGTCAGTGGCACCAAGGAGGTGCAATTGTGTCCTCCACACACATGTTCATGAACAAACGTGAAGTCAGGAACCGCTGCTGAATCCCATAAAAGATGAGTTGTCATAGCTGGGACTCCTATCCTCATGGCCAGAAAGACTGAGCACTCTAGCATGCTCATGGAGGCTCTCCAGTGCCCTAAATGCCATTTGGGATACCATTCTGATCCTCTTTGTAGGGTTTTATCTTGGATCAGCTGGCTGACACCCAGAGCAAACCCAAGGAGCTAAGCTAAATTTCCTTAGTTAATGCAGCATCTTGTCAAGTTTAGTTATAGACAGAGAGTATAAATTTTAATTCCACAGAGAAGATAATTAATATCTGTCTGGACAAAGTCTTTACATATGCTCCAGATCAGTAGGATTTGGAAGTGACACCACCACCGCTTTCCAATCTCAGGCTTACAGCATAGCCCAGTGTCATGTCAGAGGAAACAAGAGCATGCTCAGAAAGAGCCCAAATCTATCGTGCAGAGGGAACTGCTGAAAATAAGTGTTAAAACATCAGACACATCTGGACCCAATCCATAAGCAAACTTTCCCTTGAATTTGAACTTGGATTCAAAGAATAGAGGGCGGGGAGGGAAGCTATAAAACCTCCTGTGATGTGACAAGTGAGGGCTGTTTCATTAAGGTGATGCTGTGCCTTTAATTAGATAGTAATTTCATTTGGCTCTAAAGTGTCAAGTGTAATTAATATGACATTGGTAATCATTACTCCATGGTAATCTTGGGAGTTGAGGGATTTTGGTTTTTTTTTTTTTTTGCATTGTTCAAAGACCACACACTGCTCTGATGGAAGTGGGATGACTTGCTACCAGTCTGGATAATCTCTAGTTTCTGTGCTTGTGTCTTGTCCTATTGTCTATCTTTTCTTCCTTTAGTAAGGAAGTGATATGCTATCAAAGGTTTTTTAAACTTCTGTGTTGCAATATGCTTGATTACCACAGGAAAGCCAGGGATAGGCACAGGCAACCAAGTGTCTGACTATCTGTCTATCTAGAGATGGAAATATTTGATTACTGAGGGGCTGAGGGCCATAATTTTAACATGTCTACTCACTCACACACACAATGGCACCAGCAAGATGCAATATTACCACTGTAGCGGACCACAGCTGTGCCCACCCCTGCATGTTCATACTGTGGTTAAAAGGAGTTTTCACCTATATTTGTCTATCCTACACTTTTCTGAAACATGAGTCTTTTCTTTCTTCTTCTTCACAGAGGAAGTCACATACTGGGTTTTTTCCCCACTCTCTCAGAAAAACAGACATGCATGAATTCATCCTTTACTCCTTCATCCTTCTGTGCAGCTGTCTCCAGATGTGTAACGAGAACTGATATTTTGGTTTTCATCCAACATAACATTCTCAGTCACCAAACTATAATGTCACAACTGACCTGGAGAGCTTAACATCCACATTTTGCTGTGGGATTTCTCGTGCCATTGTCTTCTCATTGCTTAACTAAGTGTGGCTGAGTATGGAACTGTCAGCAGGCTGTTCCCATAGAGGGGACTCCTGGGTGCACTGTGTTGTGACCTTCTTTGAGGTCCAAACCTCCCCAAAGAACCATGATTTGGGCTTCCTCTTTGTGATATTTGTTATCCAGCTTCTCAAGGATATCACTGAATATGAGTTTCTCACTGTTCTTCCAGTGGTCCATAAACATAAACCCATGTTCTATAACCTGAGTCCTAGGGCTCATGAGATTACACAGCATGGAGCAAGGCAATCGAGGAAACACAGACCTTCCTAAAAGGCTTATTAAGCACAAACAACTGCTTGGCAGGCAGACTCACACACAGTGAGCCAAGGCTTGCTCTCCTGCCCAAGTCCCAGCTTTGTCTTTGCTCACCAGGGACCCCCAGGCCAGTGGCCCCTCTGCAGAGCCCACAGGGACATCAAGTGACTGAGCCCCAGGCTGCTGGCAAAAGTGGGACTACAGAGGCTGCTTGGGTAAGTCAGGCATTTCCTATTTTCTGTAGAGATTTGCTAAATCTAAATATTTTGAAACAAATACAAGAGCTGAAGCCTCTTCTCCTGGTGGCACAACAGGATGCTCTTCCACTGTTTATCTTGGTTGAGCACAGGAAGTTGTGTTGTAGGGAAGCATTGGTGCAGATACGACTTGTTAGTGTGTTGTATATTTGCCCAGAATGTCTGGAGAGGATTCAGGGTAATCTGCAGACGTTCAGCCAGATAGATGTGTTCCTCAGGGCTGGTGTGAGTCATGGAGCACTGACCTGCTGGGGAAGGAAAGAGATTAAATAATTTACAGTAAAAGCCATTCTGGTGTTTGTAGCTATGTGCACATGCAGACCTGCCTCATCTCAAAGCACTAGAGAGGACTCATGAGCCTTTCAAAAATTATGAGAGCTCTGATTATGGCAGGCACTGAAGAGACTGTGGTTCTCCTCAAGGTTCAGCAGGACTAAGTGTTTCCATTTGAAGCACAAGATTAGGAGCAAAGGATGCTGCTGTTCCTGCAGGCACAGGCACAGAAGCACGTTCCTCTGATTCAGCAGCAAATCGACTTAGTTATGGTAGCTGAGGCAGGCTATCCTCACCCAGCAAATGTGAATTATTGCCATCTAGCTTAGCCCACAGTGGAAGGAGTTTCAGATAAATTACATTCTTTCACATTAGCCATGGACTGGGAGCACACACCCGGACAGTTACTACACCTCAGCTGATGCTCACGCTTAAACAGGATTTACGTGGAATACAAGTTGTCTGTAGATCTTCTAGCAAGCCAAAGACCCCAGATACCAGCTGTTAGGAGAAATGGTTACTCTCCACATGCTTATCAACGTATTCACATATGCCTGAGATCAACTCCGGCTTACGCAAGGAACACAGATCCATGGCACGCATGCAGCAGATCCAGCAGCTTGCTTCAGACCTGCCCCTTCCTGAGGCTGGTACATCAGAACCTGAGTTAGAGAAATGTTGCTGCTTTTCACTTGCTCATCATTTTTGCTTAGAAACAAGAGCCTACTGGGCCAGCATCCATTCAGTTTAGTACTCTGCCTCTGACTCAGCTCTGAGTGCTTGAAAGACCTAAAGTTGTAGTGAAGACAGAAGGAAGAATAACCTACAGAGGTCTGATTTCTAACATTTGAAAAGGGTACAGTAAGTTCTGAAGCTCTAGATTTAATAACCCTCACAAAATGCTTTTTATTATTAATTATAACTGAATAGTCTGTGAATATATATTTAAGTCCTGACTGGTAACCAGAGGAGCAGAGGCCAGAGAAGATGAAAAATAAAGAGGGAGAAATGTTGAACAGAACTTTTTTTTTAAATCTCAACATTTTTGACAGAAGCTTGAGGATGGTTTTCATTTTATCCCAATTAGCTCAGACTACATCAGTTATGGAAAACTGGATGCCAGCCAAGTTTTCATCATGTGAACAGTTTGGTAACTTCAAGAAATATATTTATTAATAGCTTTTGTGTCTGCGTGTGCATAACATCTGGGCACATATAAGTGTTAACAATCATTAATGTTTGCTTCTCTGCTGAAATAACTGAAACCATCTCAATGTGTCCAAGCAACCTGACTTCACTCTTCTATTCCCTCTCCATTTTTGATACAAAGTCATTATCATTGCCAACAACTCAGAAAAACAAATCAAAACAAAATGTAGAAAATAGATTAAAAACCACCTCCGTTTCATAATTCCATGCCACAAGAGTCTAAAATAAGCTCATAAATAAGTGTTTGAGGGACTGTTTTGATCTGTTCAAACAACACAACGGTTTTGCGGTGCTTTACAGCTCTGTCTTGGTATCTTGTTTACCAGGAGATGGCTCTTTTCCTACTGATCTACAGAGCTAAGAATGGAAAGGAAACAATCCATATAGAAAAATAAGTGTCTTAGCTGCCAAGTACTCTAAAGTCAAATTCATCTGCGTCCACCACCTGGACAGCCTGGCTGAGAGCTGTGTCCAAGGTCACATCACTGAAGGTGCCTGGCCAGTGGTGATGCTTTAGAGAAGAAATTATAGTCCCTGTTGATGGCTAACTGGTGCAAACTGGAGTAGAGCCTCCCAACCAATCCTGTAAATTAACATTTTCCTTAAATTAATATTATCACTCCTTAAGAATCCATTAGAAATATTTTCTTCTCAGGACTGAATGCAGGGGACAAGAGAAGAATTACTTGCCTAATTAAATGTCCACCTTCAGAAGCCAGTCCCTTTACACTTAAGGGAAACAGCAGAAACATAATTCAAGGTAAAGATTAACTGAGGACTGTGAATTCCCACTTGAAAAAGTGTCTGTTTTTCATCTGACTATGCCTTTTATGCCTTAAGAAGGTAGTCTACATATTCCACTGGGAAACAATACTATGGTTTTCATCATATACTTTCAAACTTCACTGAGACATGCTCTCTTTGGTGGCCTTGCCATAAAAGTGTTTTGACCTTATAAAAATTACCAGCATTAATTATATGACAATGTGTTTGTGCCTTTCTCATTGTTTTAACTTGCATTGGGACATCAGGAGATGGAATTTAATCACAGGGATTTAATAGTATATTAAATTAAATTAATTTCCTAGAAGTCCTAGTAACAGTAGAAGTCATAACAATCCCAGACGGTTTGATGGTGTGGTGTCACAAGCACAATACTATTTCTCTGAGATATTGTGAGAAATGACCTTCACATGGTGCCTTCTCACAAAGGCATTGCTCAACAGAATGCTGACTCTCTTGGGAGGACCATACACCCTGCAGAAAGTGTCTTTGGATCTCTGATGTTAATACAAATTCAGATTTGGCTGCATAGTCGAGGCAAATGTTGGAGTTCATTCATTTCTTCCATCTGGCAAGGGATTGAGCATATCACCCCAAGCTGTCCCACCTGCATCCAGGATGCCATTTCATCAGTCTCTCATATGTCCTCTCCCATATTTGTTAGATCCATGTTACTCTCTCCGATGGCTTTACTGGATGAACTGCCCCCCTAAAAGGGGCTGAATGAAATATGCCTCTTTCTCTTTAGTGACTTTAAACAAACTTCTGCTGGATGCTCTGAGCTCCCCTGCTTAGCCCAATGAAAGTAGGAACAAAGTTTCTGTTTAGAAGTAAAGCATCACGGATAACATAAATGCTTTCAACTGATGGTTCAATAGAGAAACTCTTTTGCAGTGATGCCTTGCACATGATGCCCATCTCTGGTGATTCAGCTGCCAAGTTCTCCTAAGATCACCCATGCAGTGATTTCTCCCCATCAGCACACAGACAAGCCTCTTAATTTGGGGTGTCCAAGCTAAGCAGTACTTTCCAGTGGTAGGAAGACACATGCAGAAGATGTTCAGCTTGCTGACAACTTTCAGACAAGCAGACTGTCACACAGTGAAGGATCTGTCTCTGAGGTATTACACGGATCTGGTACAGGGGCCCCAAACCCTTCCACTGCACCACAGAGCAGGGACAGAGCAGACTCTACTTCCTGCCACTTCCTTATGCAGAGCAGACATAATTTGCCCAGCAGGAATGTTTGTGCAAATGGTCCATTTTACACATAAACTTAGTGGTTTGGGGCTGTCTCCATTCATCCACAGCTGAATAGATGAACTATAGGTCTGTGAAGTTTTTAGTTTGTTTTAGGCTTCTTTAAGATGAAAACAAGACATACACAGTAATTGGGACATGACAGTGACAGCACTACTTCAAAATAAACAGCTTAGAAAAGAGCCTGTAGTCAATCACTGTGCCATAAACCACAGCCAAACAAAAGGGGAAGACTAAACAGCGGAAGAGTTTTCTTTCAAATTCTCCTTAGTCTTCTAGCAGTATCTTTGCCTTGGGATCAGCCAGTCATGATTTTCCCTTCTACTCACAAACCCCTAGAAGCACCTTTGAGGAAGTCCTGCAGGGGCCTGATGACACAGATTCAGTGTGTGAGAACATTGTCCTCACCTCTGTCCTCAGCAGCTTCTCTACTTTCTTCTTTTTTATCTGATTCAAGCACAGAATTTATTCCATGGGAAATTATTATTATTATTATTATTAAACTATTACATTGGTGGTGGATTTTTATTATTATTATTATTATTATTATTATTATTATTATTATTATTATTATTATTATTATTCTTTCTAAATCCTTGCACAGGGTACCTCCATTTCCCCTGGCAAGCGGGCTCTAAGCTTGCCCACAACTGGGTGGTGACCTGTGGCTCCAAAGCCTCCTAACCACAATATACTGTGTCCATAAACAAAGTTCACCGGATGTTCAGCATCCAGCTTATGGGAAACTCTGCCAAGTCTGGGAGCACTAAATGCTGAACTAATAGTGAACTTTCATAAAGCAGGTCATATAAAAAACTTCCATGAATTACTGTTATAAGCTGCTATAAATTGCTCTGCGGCAGGTTCCAAGCAATGTTTTTGCTGTCCTTTCACTAAAACTGCATTAAATCCTTAGAGAGAAGAACCAAAAAAGAGGTACTCTACCTTCAAAACTTGCAGCCTTGTTGCAGTTTCTAGCCCACCATCAGTCACACAATGCAAAAAGTGGAGGCACTGTTTGCAATATTGATCAAGGAAATTTTTGTTAGTCCTGTACACAAATTGAAACAAAACTTTGATTGTTTCGGAGTCTAGATACTTCTCTGAAGAAAGTGGAAAAAATAGTCAGGATTTTTTTCAAAATGCAAGGACCTTGGCTTTAGACAGCAGTTATTCACCTCCAGCAGGAGTCAGCAGTTCACAGCTTCTCTGAAAAGCAAGTCCAATAAAACAAGAGACTTATATAACACCCAGTTATTTTACAAATTCAGCCATGACGTTCCTTGTCCTTTGGCTCTCTCACCCTCTGATCAACCCCAGACTCAAAGGAAAGAGCAGCTCTAAAAATTAAGTGAATACAGAAATAAGTTACTCTCTTTTTCTTTTCTTTTATCTCCTTGCCTTTGCCTGCTTTCCTAACAGGCTGTCTCTGCCAGTGACCTCTATGGCTGTTTGTCACAGATAGTGTAGCATCCTCAATCCACCTCACTGGGGTGTCTTCTCCACCACAGCAGTTAACCAGGAACGTTGGCTTCCAGCACATTCCAATAATAAAATTAGTATTTTATTACCAGTGTCTTTCACTGGGAAGCGGTTCTGTGTGCTACAGGCTAATGGATGGGGCATCCTGCACTCTGATTAAACACGGCCAGGAATGTGATGCAGAGGCATCAAGAGATGAACCTGCCAAGGAGGCAGCTTGGGAAGTTCAGCAGCCTGAGGAGTGATACAGCTTCTAATTATAATTCCCAAATTACTTCAGCCTTTTGTCCTCAATGATTCCATGTAAAATCTTCACAGATCAAAGCACATAAGGGTTAGGTGTTGTGATGTGTAACTTTGAGACACTGATGTCTTTTCCTGAACCAGTCATTAAATGCACAGCCCTCAAGGTGTTGAGTTCCCCTGGTTTTCACTAATATAAATGGAATTTGAAGGAATTTGGTGCTTTCCTACAACATGCAAGACCACAGTCCAACATCTGGAATAGATGTCCCATCCCAACTACGTGTCATATCTACAGCTCCTGATACTAAAAATTTTCCTGGACAAAAAAAAGGAGAAAATCTCAGCACAGCCAAAGGTCTGTTTATCATTTACCCCTTGCAAATTGCAGCAATACTTTGATGGCGTCTACTGAAGCCTCCTACCTTTTTTTTCCCCTTTGCCCGGTGACATTCACTATCGTCTGTTCTAGGGAACAACATTCACTCTGTTTCTATTCATGAGACATCCTTCAGTCACAAGTATGAGGCTAAGAAAGTTTGTAGAAACACAATCACAATCTGTTGAGGAGGAAAGGAGATATTTGGGAGCCAGGCAGGCAAATGGACAGAATGTGTTCAGTCAGCAGGTCCCAGAGGGGCTGAGTCCCTTTGAGGAACTCCATCCTGTCTCGTGTCTTTTCCAGGCAATTAATTTTTCAGGAGTTGAAGAGATAAAAGGTAATGAAACAGGTAAAGGGTAATGAAGGTCATGGAAGGTCATGAAAGGTCATGAAAGACCAAAATCCTTTATTTATCCCCTGCAACAGGGCAAGATTTCTCCCCAACAATGAGTCCACAGGCTCCAACCTTCTCCCAGAGGAATCATCTCTACAGAAGAGTTGTGTGACTCCCTGCCCTGCCAGCTCTTCCCTCTGTGAAATGAAGAATTGAACGGCCCATGAGGTACCCAACAAGCATTAGCAAACTCCTTCCGTCAACAGAAACTCCACCCATCAACAGAAATCACAAGAACTGACTCTTCCTTTTTCCTCATTCCACACAGAACAACTGGCATTTTCCAGACTGTCAGACAAATGTGTTCTTAGAGTGAGGTCTATACACAAAGTATTTAGGCATTAGAGTACGTATGGAAATCGAACTCTTTTCTTATTCATTTCTGGGATGGTTGGCAGAAAACCTGCAGTGTTCTTCAGCTGATCTGGAGAAATGTAAGAGTAGCTTACGCAGTCATTACAGAGCAATCGATGAGTGTTAAATTGCTAGGAAAAATAATAATAAATTGTTAGGAAAGTGTGGGAAAGTACTTTGAAAGAGGTAAGTTTCTCATTTCAATATCCCTGCAGTAAAGGGCTGGGCACAGGCAATGGGTATGAACGTGATTTATCCATGAGAAGAGCTGGATCCAGCACTTAGCTCAGGTCTTGGGAAGCAGCAAATGCAGGTGCAGGAATGCACCAGGACTGAACATCAGTCATGCCAGTGGTTACGTGTTCATAGGAGACCTCAGCACCACCACAGGACTTGTGCCTGGGGAGGAGCAAAGAGCTGGGCTGTAAGTGTGGTAAGCAATGACATCTTTGCTAACAGGGTCAGAGACAACATAGCACACACATCTTTTTCTAGGCCTCACATGCACACAGGCCTGTTCCAAATCTCACTGAAATCACTGGGACTCTCTCCACTGCCACCAACAAGCTCCAGATCCGCCCCATAAAGATCTGCAGCAAGACTGCAGCCATATGGGATTATTTCTGAGTCACAGTAGTAAGAGATATAACGAAAATATGTTGGCTTGTTTTAGCTGGTAAACATAACAGTCTTGGCAGGCTCAGCAAGAGACCAGATGCTAAGTGGTCTGGAAGCTAAACTCTCATCCTCAGCGGTGGCTACTTGGGGTGAAGATCATGAAGAAGGCAGCGTGGGCAGGCCAGCACTGCTACTGCCTGTTAACTACCTGTCCTGTGGACACACAGAGCTCTCCATGTCTGGCAGCCTGAAAGCTAAAAATTCCCTGTGTCCAAACAAACCCATGGGAAAGGACATACGGAGCTAGATAAATTACAGTTATGAAATACAAGTATTTAATTAAATCTTGTCTGGCTGTATTTTGTACCCTTCCAAAAAAAAAGAAAAAAAAGTCCAACTTCAAAACTAATCTGGAACTGACTGCCTATGTTATAATTTACTAGAAACTCTGTTGTCATCACTTCAGTTCATAGAAAGGAAAAATAAGAACAGCAACAGCTTTCATCAATCCCCATTTTAAAAAAAGAAAAATGCTGCATTTTAAAGAAAAAAAATTAAATATAGAGATGGAGTAAAGTCCAAGTTTGTGGTAACTTCAGGGAGATCAGGCAAGTCAGCCAAGGTGGAGAAAGGTGGGTGAGGTTAGCAGAGGGCAGGCAGGTTTCCTGATGTCCCTCCCTGCCTGGCCTGGCAGCCCTGGGAGACCCCTCCTGAGCCTGCCTTTGGCTGGATGAACTACTCTGGCTCCAGCTGAGACAGGGCATCTCCTGACTCTGCCAGCAGCTGCATGTCTGCAAGAAGGTGCATAAAACAGAGACTGAAGTAAAGAAGGTGTGGGCCAGTTACAGGATCATGCCACGGCAAAAGCTCTTTGAGACGTGACTTACCTGAGGGGGACTATGACCGCTGCCCTTGCAGCAAAAAACTTTTGGGATCCTGACTGCTCCACGTCCAGACTCATGACTGAAAGGTGACTAATTCCTCTGCTCTCCCATCCATCCCATCTAGGAATCATAGAAATATAGAATAGTTCAAGTTGGAAAGGACCTTTCAAAATTCATCTAGTCAACCTCTCCACCACCCCAGCATGGGTAGGGACACCTCCTACTAGACCAGTTTGCTCTAAATCCCATCCAGCCTTGAACACTTACAGGAATGAGGCATCCACAGCTTCTCTGGGCAACCTCTTCCACTGTTTTACCACCTTTATTGTAAAAAGAAATTCTTCCTTTTATCTGATCTAGATAAACCCTCCTTCCATTTAAAACCATTACCCCATGTCCTTGTAAAAAGTTTATTTACATTTCAGATCTTCCTCTTAGCAATCATTTGTTCAGGACCTACAAGGACAGCAGCCGAGGCTTGTAAATGAAAGTTATAATGTATTGAAATAATAAGAAAGATGTCAAGGGCAAAACAGCGCTACAGCTGTTTTACAAAGTAGTTTATAAAATATGCATTGCCCAGCAGATTTTCCTAAGCATCAGACTGACAGCTCAGAGGAAATAGAGGCAGGGCATCAGGGCTGGTGGCTGTACCTCTGAAAGGGCAGCTCTATCCCAGCTAACTTTCTTGGAGTGGCTCTCTGGACATTTTCTGTGTCTGGTTTCAGCCAGCTGGTGAACTGTTAAAGGGAAATGTCAGCACACGCCATTCCCCCACCAACGCACTGCTCAGCTTGGGCTGTGTCAGAAAGCCCTGCTCACGTCTTCCTGTTGAAATGCTGCCTCATTTTCAGTCTTCTATGGATGGCCAGAGTTTATCCAGACATTGCTTCCTTTCAGAAACACTGTCATGCAACAATGCATAGTCCCCGTTTAACGTGTGTGTGGTCACTAGATTGGTCAACAGATTGTTTATTCAAACCAAATGGTTCACGTGCAATAGGATGTTCTTAGGGCCCTTGCATGCAAAAATAGCTGTACATGTCGTGCTGATTTTACTGTTTCCTTTCTTCTCTGCAAATGGCAGTGACACCAAGAAGAGCAAATTGGCCATTTTTACGGATTTCGTCTGCACAGGGAGAATGTATTCCCTTCTGACTAGATACCTCATTCTGAGTATTTCACTAACCACCTTTCCAAAGGCTACCATTTAACACGTCACAATTTGTAAAATAGCTATAGATTGTTATGGCAGTCCTGCTCCTTTCCTGTGAAAGACTGCATGTGGAAGAAAATAGGAATTTAGGTAGATCCTGGGATTTTGAGATGTTTTTACCACATGGAAGCTCTCTCCTAGCATTCTGACTTTTTACAAAATATGTAATTTTGGGGTCCTACACAAAAACTTTCAGCAAAGGTTATTTTCTGTTGAAAAAAACCCCAACTTTATCCAATTGAAAAGAAATATCCACTCTGAAAGCTCAAAACAAATTAAGGCCTCATGTTTAAGACATCATACAGACATGATTGCAGAATGCTCATAATGCAAGAAGGTAGCAATCTAAGAGAAATAAATAGATAAGAAAGAAGCACCAGGACCATCCTCTGATAAAGAAAAGATACAACATGGTCAGTTGACTTACACAGGGCCACTGGAGAGAGAAGTGCTAAACCTCAGTCTCCAAGGCCAGTGCATTAACCACAAAACAATCCTTCCACACTAAAAGAAGGATTATTTTTTACTATTGGAAGCCGTTCTTTTCATCCTACTGGTGTTTAAGAACTGAATGTTTTGTTAACCATTCATTTTGGATGAGTTTGCCATCTGAAATCTTATATCACTTACAGTAGTTTTTGGAGATTTCCCTTGTTGGACCATTCATACAAGAAGATATATCTTATTCTTTCCTTGGCTTCTTCCTGTGTTTGTTTTGGCTACCAGTACATTCTACTTGCAAGAAGAGTAAGGGAAACCTTTCCAAAAAATTAGCACACTTAGTTATGAGAGAGTTGAAAACATATCATGCCGTTGCAAAGTGTGAGTGACAGAGAGAATTCCTTTGTTAATTATTTTTCCTAGGCCCAGAGGAAGCAAAATATTTGAGAGAAAAAACCCAAATCTTTTTACCGTACCCAAAATATGGTGAATTTGAAACAGGAGAGGCCTGCATACACTGGTATAGAGTGCCAGCCTCGTGGGCAGCACCGAAACTCATTCAGCACTTAAAAAAAATATTTTCTTTAGTTGGAGGCCAAGCACAACAGCAATGAGTTTCCCCACAGACACACATGTTTACTTTGCTTTCATCTGACAAACACAGATCAGTAGATTTGCATCCAAACTATTTTTTCAGGAGAGTCAGTACTTCTTTTTACTTTGCTTTTGGTAAAACACATTAAAATACCCAGTGGAGGAAAGGTCTAAACAACTCCAAAGTTCTACTTAAAGCAAAATTAATTTGTAGCCTGTATAGGCTTCACACTAGATATTTCATTTATTAATTATCTCTATGAAGAGAACATCATTGCAAGCTGGGCTGGGATCTTATTTCGAAGATTTATTTCATTTATTTTCCTTTGGATAATTGTTTTGTTAACCCAGATGTCCCACCAGAATTCCTGCGGTACCTGACTCCATCACTTGTCTCCAAGTCACCAACGAGCACCAGCTGCAGGAGCTGGCTCATGGACACATCTCCTTTGTAACCCTGAAAGTTGAGGGCTGAGTGGGCTCTGCCCCACAAAACTTCCAGCTGCCTTCTCAGCTGTTTCATTAAATGTGCTGGTCCAACGCTGCGTTTTGTTGGGAGCAGTCTGGGTGAATTTTGGGGACTCTGAATTGACTTAGCCTCTTGAGATGAGGTTGCAATGAAAGAATCTGAGTCATGAACGCATACAGAGCGATCCTCATCATGAGATGTCCTCTCACCCATGGCGCCTACCAATGTCCCACAGTGCCCTATACCTGCTGCAGGAGCTGGGCCATGGGAAACAATCCTCTTTTCTTCATCCTGACAGCTGAGCTTTAGTTTAGCAGGACAGATCAGTCACAGTTCTACACAGCCTGTAAGGAATGCTCTTGGCTCATCTCCCTTCTGCATTCAAAGGGTTTCAGAGGCATCAAAGATGGATAACTGCAGCCAAAGTTTAAGTTTCTTCAGACATCTCCTCTGAAATGCCCCAACACCCACCCACCCCCTTTTCATAGCTTGTGGCCCTGTTGTACGGTCCCTAAGGACAACAAATCTGCCCTTGAAATGAACTTCCAGGAAGCCCTCAAACAATACTGAAGACAAAAACACCCAGTGCTTGTGCTCTACTGTTTACCAAGGGTTTGCCCTTGAGTTCTTGATTTATTCCCACAACCGCTGGGTTTTCCACGCGGTCACCTATCCAAGTTTTATACAGCTCCAAAGCTGCTTTGCTCCTTGGCACAAACAAGATGAGATGGGTTCATCCCAGGATGGAAAAGTGACAAAACTGAGCTGTTTTCAGCCAGTGGAAATCTCACCATCCTCCTTACAGGCACGGTGGGCCCAGAGCATCCCTTTCTCCCTCAGGACTGGGTTTAGCACTGCAAGCCCCACACCAGGGAGTCAGGTTGGATGGAAGCAAACTCTCCCCGAGATATTAGTCATCCCTTTTTGTTTTAATTTTTAATCTATGAGAAGCCAGTCATAACGTTCTGCATACTCTAAGAAAGTTATCAGTTCATTGTTCCCACCAGAAACAGACTCCTTTACCAGTACTTTTAATTAATTTCAGGATCTTTAAATCAAGTTCATATGAATGGTATGTAGAATCTGATCCTCAAATACCCATGTGTATTAATTAACTTCTTATTTTAATAAAAAGAATCCTCATTTAAGCTACGGGAAATTGCAGTGTGTGCGTGTACATGATCCCTGCATCCACGTTGCTTTTTCAGATACGTTTACCTTGTACACACACTTATCCAAAATTAAGTTAATGGTCCCAGTCTGCCCCTCAGGACTCTGCAGATGGCAGAGGCCAGTCATAAACAGTTTCTCTGAGAAAGTACTAGGGGAGCATACAGATCTCTTGAAAAGGAGGAAGGATAAAAATATAATTAGGGTAAATATTGTTATTCTGTGTTGCAGAAGGAGAGTGAGAGAACAAAAGCAGAAATAGCTCCATGACAGGTTCTTTGCAGGTTACTTTCTACAGCCAGGGGATCTTCTGCCATTTCCTTCCAGGCTACTTTGTCTCCACACTGGATTATCCCACAGAAAGAAAGTTGCAAAAATGAAAGTAAATATTGCAATCCAGAGGAATTTCCTACAGCAGAAATACTAGGGGGATGACAACTGCAGTTATCAGTACATCATTTTGCTTTAGACTATCCAGCTTTTCAAAAAGGGGAAGGGGGGAATTTTCCACCTCATCATGACAATTATAAAGTTAAAAGAAATATTTGTATAAAAAATGAGCATACATAAAACATTTCTTTTGCATTCCCGAGTTGTTTTTTTGTTTGTTTGGGGTATTTTTTGGCCACAAATTTAAGTCTTCAGGATCCCTGAAGCACTATGTAAATCTGTTGCTCACTAGATCAAGAGACCTCTGACTTTTATGTGCACAGCAATGTCTAGAGAAAAAACCTAGAAGGAAACTGGATTCGACTTTTTGACTGTGGCACCCTCATACACAGTCCTGCTTATTTAGTCTTTGTTTCATTTTGGAAGCAGGTTCTTCACAAGCAGCATAAAGGCAGGTCCAGCTTTGAGGGAGGTCAATAGTTTACAAAATTGCAAACTATGTTTTTTCTTTAAGTAGGTTTTATTCTTCAATTTATGAATCAAAGTCCTGGTATTTGCAATGTGGTGGTTAACCTCTATCACCTGCTTTTATGATTGTGAATTCTATGCTGGACCATGAATCCATCATGTTTTATTGAGAAGGAGACAGTCTTGCATTTTAAAATGTGCAACAACGATCTTTGACTTTGTCCTTTTGATTTGGGTCAGCTAGCAAAACTGGAGGAATGTTTATGATTAAGAGAACTTATAAATCAGAGAGAAAGGAGACAAATTCATTAGTTATTGGTTATGGCGATTCTGAACTTTTGAAGTTAATTTTTTTGTTTCTTTTTTTAAGTATTCAAATAAAAACTGTAAGGGTGTCTAAATAAAAAAGTCTCCAGAACATTTTCGTATTATAGATTCATGGAGATAAACTCCATATCTGAATTAGCCACATCAGCTTCAGCTTGCATTTATCTTCAGGAGATAGCCTAGTCTTGGCTTGTTTGTTTCTGCACTTATCTCAGGCATCGCTCTTGTATTTGAGCTCTTCTACAGAACATAAACAGAAATAATAAACTACACAGTGAGCATATAAATCTCCCCTCCCTGTGGAAAAGTCCTCAGCAACTCCTGTACTATGCAGCCTTTAAATTTTCCAACAAGTTTTGTTTGGCTAAAACAACTCTTTCAGAAAGTCATCCAGCTTTAATTGAAGACATTGAGAAATGAAGGGATCTATCAATCTTTCCATGGTTCATTGGAATGGTTAATCAACCTCATAGTTAGAATGTGCCTTATTTCCAGCTTGGAATTGCCTTGCTCTAGCTTCCTGCCCTGGACAGGCAGCACATTCTTCCTGAAGAAAAACAATTAATTACACACTACGGTGAAATCCTCTTTCAACTTTTCTGATAAATTGAAATAAGGAATTCGAGTTCACTAAGGGGCTCATTGCACAGCATTTCCTGCAATCATCAAATCATTTAGGTTTTGGGGGTTTGTTGGTTGTTTGCTTGATTGGTTGGTTTGTATTGGGTTTTTTTTCTCTGCACCTGCTCCAGTGTTCCAGGAAGATTTTGAAAGAGCACACACGAGAGCTAGATGAGTTTCTCTCCCAGGCTGGGATGGAAATGTAGCACTCCCTAGTGCCATGTGAAGGTTGGGTTATTTTCCAGCATCACTGCCTCCTCCTACTTCCCATGCCATGTATGACAGTGGGTCCCATCCTCTACAAGTGTTGATATTGGGTTTCTGCTCTCACTGACATGGATTTTCCTTAATCTGTTTCATGAATAATCCCAGCTCTCCTCCTTTCCTTGGCATCTGCAAGACGTAGTCTTGACCAATAGTAAATAAATGACTTTAACATAACCTGTTTCCCTCTTCTTTTAAGCACCTCTCTGGCATGACATTTTGAAAACCTTAGAGCTGGGGACAGTCTCTGCTGTTTTACTGTGCTGTTTCCTGCAAACAGCATTTGCTGTTTCTGCAGCACTCAGAAGCCTCAGCCGAGAACCAGAGCACCATCATGTCTCTTTGGGTTGGTGCAGATTTTTGAGACGGAAACAGGGGCTGAGGACATTGAATCTGGATTGTAAGCTCTTCCCTGATTCAAGGGTACTCTGTTGGAGTACTAGAAAAAGGAGAAGTTGACTTCGTTGGCTGTTTCCAAAGATTTTTCGTAGCAGCAGACGCTTCATATGCAGCCACTCAGGCTGCCAAGGTGGGATGAATCCCCCAGCTCATCAGCTTTAGGTGCCTTTGTGGTGGATATCTGTGTAGTCAGTGGACAGAGAGGCATCTATGGAACGCTTCAGGATAATAGGAATCACACCTTCTGAGAGATTCTTTATCTCTGTTGACTATGAAGAATATTTCCGGACATTAACTCAGACATAAACCTCTCCACAGTCAGGCAAGATTAAGCCCACAAAATTCAACAGCCCCTGAGGAGCAAATAATTTGGAATAATTTTCTATTTGCACTCAGAAATAATTTATTTATTAAGCAAATTACTTTGTTTAAACACGTTAGTAGCAGAGATGTCAGTCTGATTTCTTTGTCATTGGTAGCAGAACTGTGAGAAAAAGGAAAAGAAACCTTCAGACCTGTGCTGTATCCAAACAGACGAGTTCGCCTTTATATCTTGGACATGTCTTAGCAGAGTATCATGTTTTAGGGCTTACACCGGCTCAGGTATTGGACATATGTTACAGCTTTGTAAAGGGTAATTTGATACGGTGTCAGCCCCGTGTTATCATTCGCCTCACTGGCAAGTTAAGCCTCATTCATGTAGAGCTATTGAGGAGAGAGACAAAATCAATATATCTGTACAGTGATGAAGATGCCAAGCCAGAAACTGTGAGCCACTGACATCTGTCTTACAGGGAACTGTTGCAGCAAAATGTGTGTGCCTAGATATTTGGAATATTCTAAGAAAATTTGACAGCATGCCTAATAAAACCACAATCCAGAGCAAAAAAGCCTTATTTCTTGGGCTATTATTAGGCTATTAAAACCTATTGTCATGGTTTTTATGTTCCTCAGCTCAGTACAGAAACCAGAACTGCATCCAGCTCTTGCTGTCTGGAGTGAAATCTGCTGGCTCTGGTTTTACTGTGAAGTCCCTCCTCCCGCCTGGGTAGAGCAAGGCTGAGAGTGTGGGGCGGTCGATGGCCCAGGGCAGACAGAAGTGAATTTTCCATCCAAGTGCTCCCTGGCAAGGATATTTGACACAGTGTGAGCTGGAAGTTAGACTGTACCCACTCTGGGAATGAAAGAGTGGATGATAAGCAATCTGTGTAAGATGCCCTGGGGCATCCAAGACATCTGAAAAAGCCCAGCAGATATGGCACAGAGAGATGCCCTATTAATTGCGTCCCTGTCCCGTACATGTGAATATATGTAACCATAAAACCCCTGACCAAACCCAGCTTACACTTCCAACACTTGAATGGTGTGAGGACACTCAGAGTCTGGAAACCAAAGTTCTGTTCTTGTCTTTGCCTCAGAGAGATTCCCTCAAATTCCATCCTCCTCTGAACAGTGCCCTAATTGCCAGCTTCAAGCTAACTGGAATGGGAAGCAGCATCCTTTTATCCAGTAGGAGTTCTGCCATTATGTACAAAAATGAAAGATTTCTGTGAACATGTGGGAATGAGTAAACATGACATTATAACCTAAGGGCTCTATGTGGGAGAGCAAGACCGTGATGTTGACATTGCTCAAAAGATCATTTCTGTGTTTTGCAGAATGTAATGCAAAATACTTGAACACAACATCAAGCAAGTCTTGGAACACTCACCCCACTGGTCAGAGTCAGTCTCATCCATGTTCTCTCTGGTCTCATAAATCTTTTGCTTCCTCCTATAATTCCCCAAGTGTTAAATATTCAGCTCTTCACTCTCCTGAAAAAGTCACAACCTCGGTGCTATGGAGAGAACTCAAACACCATGAAGAAGACTCTAAAGTGAATGTCACCTTGTCACTGTGATGTTCTGAGAGAAAAGATGAGTCTCTCCTTAGTTCTTGAATGAAAGGACACAGAAGACCCTTTGGGGAAGGTTTCAAGGCTATGTGTTCCAGAGGACAGATAGAATCTTCCTGGGCTCCTGGACTTGGGCATAAACCCTATAAAACAGTGAAGTTTAAGGTACATTCCTGACAGTATTATTTTCTGGGGTAATTGTGAATCTCTATCTGGAGAACATGCGTTACAGGCAAGGGCTGAGATTCCCTCACTCTGGAGAAACATATTAGGCTTAGAATGGTGCCAATGTCCCTCTGTACCCAGATTTGTACTTTAGGAGCAAAAGGAATTGCCCGACCGATTGGTCTCTGTTCTAAACAGGCTGGTAACAGGGGCCGTTACTATACCAAAAATTAACTTTGCCTTTCTTCCTTGCCAAGCTCAAGGAACCTTTTGGTACAGACAGCTCTGTCACACCATATAAAAGATTCTTTTATCAAAAAAGATCCCAGTTTCCATTGTAAACTTGTTAAACCTTTCCTCCCTCCAACCCATCCCTGAAAAGAATCTTCTTATTAGTAAAAAAGAAGTGCAAGTTAAAT
>VYZT01043250.1:3034-13708 GCA_013400735.1 Pomatostomus ruficeps
TGAAACTGTAGTTCATTTTTTTTTCCTTCTTCACAAAATGAAGAAAAAAATTAGGTTCATACTGTTGCCTAGGAGTATGCAGTGACGTGAATACTACTTTTAGCACCTGTTGTGTCGTTGCTGTTTACATTGTCAGAGTAAGAATAAATAGTACCAAGATGTAAAATCACCCTTGATGAGGGAACACGTAGACACGACCATTCAGGTATCTATCCAAACCAGTCCTGGCCCTCTTCCTGGCCCCTGTACAAACCATTTATTTGAATTTTGGTCACTCCATGTAATTTTTGAGGACCTCTACATATTTTATGTAAAATTGTTGATGGCCACCATTTCTCCCTTAACCACCAACTGCAGACTCAGGAACAGATGATATATATCCTCTCGGGAAAATAAAGGCAGGATCAGTAAAGAAATACAAAGCAAATAGATATCCAGTACTAGGATTACTGTTTACTAGTGGAAGGCAAAAGTAGGCACAACTCTTGTGTTGAGGGCCTGGAGAAAATAAAGATTTGTCAGTCAGCTAAGGAATTGTGCTGTCTACACAAAATATGGTCCCAAGGTTGGGAGGGAGGGGGCAAGAAGACAGTTGGGAAAAGCATGTTCTTGGTCGATCTTCTTACATCCTTAAAAGAGCTAAAATGAATTAATCAACAGATTACATAGAAAACTAGCAGCCCTCTCCTGAAACAGGAAATAGAAAACAACAAAGCTCCAAAATTCAAAACTTTAAAGTATTTCTTCGTAGATAAATATACCCTGTTCAATCTGGCACCAGCAATTAATACGATTCTTCTGCTACCTTTTTGTCAGATAAGAAATCAGGGGAGAGCAGCAAAGGGTGCTTGTGCTTGTACTAGCAAATAGCCAGATTATGGCAGTAGGCAGATCACTTTCCCTTGACAGCCTGGGAACAGAGCCATTCTCCTCTCCAAAATACAGGGGAAAGGGAGTAGTGGTAACATGACTGGTGAAAGTTTTTCTTGATGCAAAAGAGGATGGATATAAGTGACCTAGAAGGGAAGCTTTAAGCAGCTTATCCCCTTCAAATTTCTGCTTCACTTTGAATGAGGCAGGTTTATACTTAGAAACTAAGTATATACCAGGCTGTTTTAGTCCTCCTTTCTACTATTCCAGTTCTATCTGATCCTGCATAAAACTGGGCTTCTGTCAAATACCAACATACAAATAAATGCCTGCCTAGCACTGTTTTCAACAGTGTCCGATGGATAGGAATACAGGCTCATGCTTACACATAACCTTCTTTGTTTCCTCAGACATGCCATGTAGCTGTCTTTACTGCTGCCAAGCTGGCAGTGCTGATCCCTTCTGTAGGCTCAGCAGAGCTCACAGCATGGCACTCCCAGTAATGGCTTGCAACTGTAGGAATCCTAATCTGTAAAGTTTTCGGGTTAGAAAAAGCTTCCACTGGTCTTCTTTGTGTCTCTTGAGAGCTTCCCAGCTTCTAGCTGAGGGTACACCCTGAGTGAGCCTGACTCCACACAGGATCATTTTCCTTGCTGTATGGCACTGGGAAATGTGGTGGTTTAAGGTCCAGCATTTGTTCCACAGACTCAGAAGAGACCAGAATCTCAGGGGAGTAGGATTTTATTTTGCTAGCCAGTAAAACATGCTGCTCTCAAGCAAGAGATGATCAGTCTATTTGTCCTGCAACACACAAACATAGCAGCAATTCACACCAGTCAGGAAATAGCAGAAGAATTTCTGCACCTCAAATTCACTACTCTCATCTTTTATTGACTTAACAGAGGGTACGTCTTTGGCAATTGCCATTCCTGGAACAACATTCCATGGTTTTAAGTAATGGCTGATGCAACATATTTATATGCTTCTAATTTTTTAAATTTTTTTTGGAAAAGAAAGTGATGACTTACTAGTTTAGATGAGTATATTAAAAATATCTATAGATTCAACTTTAAAACTAATTTCCTTTCTCACTTATAGTATTGAGTTTCCCCTCACTTGTTATGCTTCTAGAAATGACTGTCGCTCAGGGAAAGGAAGCAACAAGGTTTTACTACTGTTAACACACTTTACATTTCAGCAATTTTTCCTTCTCACATATTTAAAATTATCATTCAGCTTGTATTATGAAAGATGTCCTTGCTAGTAAGTGTTTTCTTCTTTTTAGCAAGTAAGCCAGCAAAGGTAGACAAGTTCTTGTTTTTCAAACAAGAATGTGTGCACAGAGAAAATAGAGGAAAATTACAGCTCTGAGCACAGGTTCTTTAAGATGAAGCACCCACAAGTAACTCTTGCTACATATATAGCAGATACAAACATGTAATCCTTTAGTGATGCCTAAATTTGATGTACTCTAAACTTAGTAAAGATGATGATCACCAAACCAAGCATATCAGTGAAGGCAGATGATCTGGCAGAGGTAGGAGTTATTCTGCCGTTTCATGTTGCAGAGCTCATCCAGTAATGTTAGTATGGAAGCATTTTATACTAATTGCTATTCAACACGTCGGAACAGTGAGTTCCTCTGCTAAGGGCCCTACAATCAGCTTTCCTGATGTGACAATTTAACTGAATAATGAAGATTTTCTGCGTTGATCATGTTCAGTGGTTGCTCGATAAGGGCCCTGACTTGTTATTCTCTGAGTTTCCCCAGCCAAAAGTGCATCCTCAAAAGGATGCTTCATGAATCACAGCAGAACCTGTGAGACTCCAGAGTTTCTTACCTTGCATCACATTCTGAGGCTCTCAAACTTCATTTTGACATGAAGTGGAACCTCTAAATCCAACATCAAAGCTTTGCACAAACCAAAAAATTAAAAATATTTTCTTTTAGTGCTATCAAAAAGTGTGATTCAACAGGGGCAAACCCTTCATTTTAGCATAAAACAAACAGAATTTTTCATCTTCAGCTTTCTGACTCATACAACAGCTTCTAACAGAAGTATAATAAAAAAAAACCCAATAAAACAAAACCTCAGTATTTCAGTGCTTCCTGATAATGGCAACAATCAAAAAAATGCTCCTGAAAATACGTGGTTCTGAAAACATTTCACTGCAGAAAACTGGTTTGGTAGATATGGCATCAGAAATGCTCTTAATGGATAATTCTTCTAAATTAAGCAGATGTAGAAGGCTTGAACAGAACTAAGATGGATGTGCCTTATTATCCTATGATTTTATGATCTCTTTGACAAGACCAGAGGACAGAACCATAGGATTCGCTACACGGAGCACTCAGGAACATTCAGCTGATAGTTTCAGACACAAGAGATGAAATAAGAAGAAAATAAGGGGCAATTTCATCTGCCTTTTTCTCGTAAGGTATTAGCTTGTCAATCATTATCAGAAAAAGTAAAAATTTTTATTCCACTGGTTATCTTTAATGACTTGCCACTTCCAATTTAACTTAAATTCAAAGATATTCTTATTGTACAATATAAACACTATAATGATAGTAGTGATAGCTCTCCTTATATCATTCCTCTCTCTTGATGATGAGTCATCTCTCCTCTTACCATGTAGTAAAGAAAACAGATGAGCCTTGAAAAGCTAACACTTTTTGCAATTTTATATAGCAAATACCACTTGGAAAATGTATTTGTAAAATCACAGCTCCCGTAACTACTATATCAGTTTCCAGACTGTGAGTTATATACAGTGGGGATGAAAACATTTGGGAAGTATCTGGAATTCAGCTTCTACAAGATTTTTTCTTTGAAAATAAGAGTAAGAGCGAACTTACTATTTTGGCAGTTTTGAATCATCTCCCTTTAAGCTTTAATTTCAAGTATATTCTTAATTCTGGTGCTATGCTTCAAAGTAATTTCTCTTTATTCAATGAGAAATCAAAGGGAATATTATAAAACCATTCTTTGTTTTAGTTGCAATGGGAAAATCCAAAGCAACTCCATTACAGTCACTAAAAGCATTTCAAATCAACATAGTTTCAAGAAGTGATTGAAAAAAGTACTGAAATATGGCTCAAATTCTTCTCAGATATGACATATGTTGAGACTTACAGAAAACAAATGGCAATTTAATGTTGCTTTAAGAAACTTGAAGTCTATTTCTTTACTCCTTCTAAGGTCAGTATGCATGCAAAATTGTAGTGAAACCATAACCATCTAGAGGCATTTACTTCTAACATAAAAAAAACCTTCTCTATAGAATACTGTAAATTTTTATACTCATCTGAACCTTTGATACCCCTAACAGGTGAAAAGAATATGCAAAAAAAGGGCTCCAAATCTTCATATTGCTTAAGAAGATGTCCTGATTTGTCTCTCAAGCAACTTCCTGTGCTATGCAAACTAAAGCGAACATGCTCTAAATTGGGCATGATCACACTCTATAAAGAAGAAACATTCAGACTATTTTGACATGAAACGCATTTGTTTTACCAGAGGCATTAGCAATGTGATGATATTCCCTCCCTCAAAAACACTCCCTTTGTTTGATGTAGGATTGATGCATTCACAAGGAAACATGGTAGTTAAAGTCACATATGTAAAAGCCAGAAGAAGCTGTGCTCCCTCCTCTCTGTGTGCAGGGCAGCTGAGGGAGAACAGGTCTCTGGGGTGCCAGACAAGGAGTATCTTAGATGTCAGTTAGGCAACTATGCTGAAAACAAAGCAAAAGGAAAGACAAGGGCGTATGTACAAACAGGTGGGAGAAGGTTATTGATGGACATATTATTCGAAGGACCTGCTGTTGCCTTGGGTTTGACTGATATGGTCACCTGCACCAAGGCTGGTTACCTATATTTGGCACAAGGGAAAGGATTTGACAGAAGGATGCTCACTACTTTAAAAAGCTGTTAAGCAAGGGAAACAACAACGCTCAGTTTGTACTACTATGATGAAGTGAGTCCACAGTTCACTTTATAGCTATGGCAGTGCTCAGAGAGGCCAAATGGAAAGACTGCTGCCAAAAAAGAGAGAATGGTTAAGCCAATGATGAAAATCCAAGAAACTTAATTTTAAGCCCTACTTATGAGCCATAAGTTATGTTAGTATGCCTTTGAAAACACTAGGGTTGTTGGTTTTGGGGGTTTTTTTGGGGGGCGTGGTGCATTTACAAGAAGAATATTATATTCAAAATATTTTAAGAAACATAATTAAAGAATGACACGAAAATTTTCATGCTGCTTCAAATGGGAAAATTCAGCCTTAATAACACTGATTGTGAGTCTACTGAACTATCACAAGTACTTCTTTAATAATGAATGACCCTTGGTCTATTTATTCATAAAAGCCATGCAAGATACAGGAAACACACAGATAAAGGTCAGTGTTCAACAAGATTAATTCAGGCAGGACTTCAAAGCATATCAGGCTTGTTCTTGATTTTATTTCATATGAAAATTCTTCATATCACTTGCATTGATGGCTGGGCATAAGATAAATGGGGTCTCTTGCATTTTTTTATTAATGTTACCATTCATTTTGCCAGGCTTTTCTTTTTTTTGCTGTTACTTAAGCAGGTGAGAGGGAATATAAACTGAACACTTGAACAATAAAAAGAGTTCAACTTCAGGCTTTCTCTTTGGTTTTGTTGCACTATAACCATATATTACCCTGACTATCTGCCAGATAAAAAGGTCATGAAAAAATATAGCATGTATACAATACTGATCACTCTTTTCCAGCACTTTAATTCCTCCCTTGTCCTTTACATTTTTTGAAATGCTAATTACACTCAGTCTGCTGTATTTTACAGAAGTTGCTTTGGGAAAACAGGATTATTTTGCAGTTACAAATGGTCATTAAAGGACAGTTTGTGTGATTCAATGCTAGGCTTGACATTGTTAATAAACACCCTCGACTGGAATCTGTAGAGAAGAACCTTGCAGAAAAAGAGTAAACACCTTTGGAAACCCAAGGCAAAATCTGACTCCTAATGGGTGCACCCACACTTTGTTAGATCTCAGACAATTAACTGGGTGTCCAATGCAGCCACAGAGGGAGTCTGTCTTATACGAGGGCACCCAGTGCAGCGCTGGCTGAGAGTAGTTTGGGGATTCCAAGCCCTACTCTTCAGTCAGAGGCAGCTCCACCAAGTACCCACACGTGGGCACCCGGCTCCTGGCAGCGGTAGGAGCAGGCACAGGACTCCCATCCCCTCGAGCACATCAGCGGCCCAGGGCCCCAGTGACAGGGGCAGGGGGCGTTTTTTTTTGTTTTCTCTGACCTCGCTGGGCGCTGCCTCATTTGTAGTCCATTAATAGTTTCAGATTCCTCACTCATAGTCAGGAAAACTAGACTGCTGTTTCAGAGCTGCTGAGACACATACTTCATGTATCCATGCTGTGGTATATGTTCAGTTCAGTGTTTTAGTTAGAATCTGAGGGAAGAAAGATTAATCAAATCTATATGGACTTTACTCAAGTTTTCCTTCCTGTAAAAGATATTTAGGTATTGTGTATACAAATCTTTCAAATTCATCTATTTATTTTATTAGGACTACAGTTGCAAGTGCAGTATACTTACCAATAGAAAAATCTCATATTGGAAATAATAATACTCAGCAAAAAAAGAAAAGCAGCATTTTAGATTCGAGGCAGAATTTTTTACTTTGTTTCTTTTATTATTCTTTCTTACCAAGTCAATACTAGTCACAGTGAAAGACATGTTTTATTTTTTGAATTATGTCAGCACGAGGAATTTTTCCTTTCCAAAATAATGATAGAAAAGATAGTTTCAGAAGATTCCCAATACTGATACAAATCTTCATTAGATCTGAGACCCAGGGCTATAATCTCCTTCTTGTTTGACAGATCTGTTGATTTGAGAAGAGTTTCAGCTGACTGAGGACACCTACTGCAAATGTTACAACTAATATATTCTATTTTTCTTTTTGCCATATACTGTGCCTTTTTATATGCTTGCTGTAGCTAATGCAAAACTTGGAAACTTGTAATCTGTGCAGTGTCCCTTTTTCTTTCTGTTTGATATTTTTCTGTAAATAAAATGTCCTGTTTGGATAACCCATTATAAAATACAGCATTTAAATGGAATAATTCCCTTGCTAAACCACAAATTACATTTACACTTTTAAAACAAAGAATTATCTGCACTTGTAAGTGATGGCTTGAACAGAAGATCGTAAATTACTATTAATGAAATTATATTTTATCTATTTCTCTTATTTCTGGACTTCCAGATTTCTCACTACATCTATCTGCACATCAGGACTCCACTTTCGAGTACAGATAGTACAGACAGTTTCTATTTTGGCTTGACTAGTAACAAACTGAGCATAGGGATTCAGCAAATATTGATGTCTGAGTTTGATGGAATGATGGAATAGCCAGGCTGTAGAGATGTGCCAGAAGAACATTACAAATACATCGAATTAGAGATTTTATCTCATCTCTTATAACAAAGGACCCAAAACTATTTGACACAAACCCCTTAAACTGGGAGATACTTCTCAGATGAACAATAATGACTTGATCTAGAAGAGATGTAATATATACAGGACTAAACTGATATTTCATTCCCTAACTTCGATATATATTTTGCTTTCTGTACTGTTCTAAAAGAAATAAAATTGGAAGGAATTTTTTTTTTTAGATTTTCGGCTATCAAGCAGTAAATTTTCAGTTGAAACCAATTATAATATCGCATTTTAAAACACCAGTACATGTGTAAAGGAGATACTTAATTCTTACACAGTAGTAAGAATTTCTAAATGTCTGCACAGAGACCTTGTCCTGGATAGCTATAGTTTGAACAGCCTTTTATAGAACATGAATGCCCTTCAAAACTCACACCATTCAAAAGTTAAGACACACTTTCCATATAAAATTCTGCTTCTTCCACAAGAAATAATGACTCATTCCATATTTAATAATTTATGTACACTGAGGAAGTCTTTTCCTATTTTCTGACACCTATGTGAATAATCACTGTTCCCAAAAATCCAGATACGGTTTCCAAAAACATGCAATTCTTTTGATCAAAAAGTATATTCCTTGAAGCACTTTGGAGCCTTTAAACTGGTAGTGTCTGGCAATGCCGTTCCTCCTCTGCCTTAAAAGATTTAATGTTGCCTTCCCGCTTCCCAATTCACTTCCTGTTCAGAAATCTGTTGCAATTCTTCCCTGCAACTGAGAGCTCAAAAGACCCTTTCCTCTTTCTAAAATCAGGTGGTCCTCTATTTCTCTCTTGGGACTTTTCAATTAGTACACCAGTTTAAATTTATTACTCTGCCAATTTATCTTGGTTCTACTAAAATACATTTCAGAACAGTATTTCATGTTCAATTTATTCTCAGTTTTAGCATTTCATTGAAAATGGTTTCCCTCTAGCCTCCTACAATAGCCCATATTTCATAGTTGATTAACTGCCCTATAAGGTCTTCCTCTCCCTAATACACAATTCTGTTTTAAATAGCTGTATCCATATAAACTTGTTCAAATACTTTTTTAAATTTTGCATCCCATCATTAATGATTAGAAATAAAAGGTTTAAGAATAATCAAAAGTGTATTTATATCAGACTAAATCCAAAACTAACTAGGTGACTGTTTGGATTAAACATGGCATATCATCCCTTGGAATGATAGGAGGAGAGTTTTACTAATTGTGACTAAATTACAGAGGTGATTTAACTCATTGCAGAGGTAATTTATAAGCAGTGTCCTAGATCTCGGCTACATTACATGAAATCAAACAATACACTAGACCATCTAATTAATGCTTACTTTACCTTTCTGCTGGTGTGGCAGAGCTCAGAACAACCACTGCTGAATTGTACTTGCTGAGTAGTTCAGCAGCATACCACTGAAGCTGTGTTCCCTGCCCCTTGCATGGCTGTCCAAAGGAGCTATGGAGGGCTCGGAGAGAGACAGATATCCCACTTGTTTGGGGGTGTTTGTTTGCGGTTTTTTTCTTTTTAAACATGAAGAAATATATTTTTAAGGCAGAGAAAAAAAAGTGAGACAAGTTTCACTTTTCTATTTACTTTCAGCAACTGTCCTAGAACAGTAAATTGCTACTATGACCAGTTTTCCATTCATTTTCTGGAAAATAGACTCTATTACTGGCCTTTAAATGGTCTGGAGTTTGGGGATATCATGCCGGCTGGAAGGTTCCCTGTAAGCATGACACAAAGTTAAGATTAGCCTCATAAATCCTGCTTGAGCAATATGATGTTCTTTAAGACAACCGTATTTTCTACCTACTTGCAGTTCAGAGCAACCAATACACTGCTCATGCAGAACTGATTGGGTCCCTCTGCTAATGCTGACCATTGTAACTATGTCTTCATGGCTTGTCATTTTAGTAGTCATGATAAATTTTTTAGATTATATACCAACAGTTTGAAAAGATGTAGGTAACACGCAAGGTTTATATATTTCTGTAAAACTGTATTTGACCTCAGGCACAAAAGCCAAAAAGATGAGTCACTCCACCTCCACCTTTCATCAAGACAGATTCTGATTTGTTCTATTGAACAGATGCTTTTGTAAGTATGAAAGGACTTGATAAAATTTTTTTAAAAAACACCCACTTCTAGAACTCAGGTATGAGGAACACAACAATACTACTACTTAGAAAACAAGTGAATAGAGAACAAAGAAAGCCTTTTTTTCTCTAAAGCATATGGAAGAAAGGAGAACTCAACTTGATTACTGATTAAAGCAACTAGAAAAATGAGGAGAGGGTAAAAATGTGGGAAGAAAAGCAGAAGGTAGAATTTATGTGAACAAACCATTAACAGGCAGGTTTGGCTCAATGCCTTTTCTCTATTTGCAACATATTGCCCGGTCTAGAAATACAGTTCAGAAAACAACTGAGCATTTTACTGTATACTTATTAAAATCTGCAAGCTTCTTTCCATAATAAGTAAGTCCAAAAGTTACAAGAAGACAGTCTTGATGAAAAGGCAAAGTGTCTGACATATAGACCTATAGACTCAGTTCTATAGCTCTTTAAACTACTTCCACACTTTATCTATCTCACGATTTATTATAAAATCTCAAAGGGCAAAAAAATTCTGGTATCAGACAAGCATGTGGGTGCTGGTATTCATGAGAGACTTGCATGCACATATTAAACTGGTAATTGCCTCTGAAGAAAAAAAAAATGCAAAAAAGAAACACAACATAATCATTGACAGTCTTTTCAATATTTTCCGCAAGCCTGTTACATATACAGAACCCAAGTTAGAAAGCTGTGAAGCAGTTTTAAAAGACTACCTCCTATTCAGTTTGAGACAACTGAATGCATAAAAGGAATATTTGCATGCATTGATGCCTACACTGAGATCCAAATGGGTATATTAAACACCTGAAGTGCATATACTTGCTGATGTTCGTATACCAAAACTACACATATAGCTGTTGTCGTTCAAAATGTTACACACCTTCCTGTAGGTCAGTAAAAGAATATTTTAATAACAGCATTTTTGTTTTCAAAGCAATTTATCAAAATGATCTAAAAGGTTAATATTTCAGGAAAGCCCATGTTAGTTGAATTATCTGATGCAAATACCCCATGTCTGGTATTTTCCATAGAATAACATGGAACTAAATTCTCAGCAAGAACTCAAATCATTCCTAGACATTCTATTATTCTAGCAGGGAAACACTGATCAAGTACCCACCAGTCCCACAGGTCTCCTTGTAAACTCAAGCACTTCCAGGCCTTTCAATAAAAAATGTTATCTTACAAAATTGGGG